>CM061537.1:104720186-104834736 GCA_030545055.2 Neoaliturus tenellus
TTCAGGGTCCGAACGGAAGAGCAGAGGAAGGGAGCTGCGCGCGCATCACGTGATTAAAAATTGGTTTACCAAAATATTTTGGTCAAAACAACTAAATTTTTCAACCAAATTTGTTTGGTAAATTTAACCTTTGGTTGCAGTTACTAATCAACCAAACTTTGGTTGAAATAACTACATTTGGTTAAACTCATTGTTAACCAAAAAAATTTGGTAATTTCAACTAAACATTTTTTTCCGTGCGATCTCGCAAAAGGAACGTGGAATTTGATTGTGATTCAAACGCTATTTATTCTGAACCAATCGGACAAAAAATAAAGAAATTATATGACAAATGCCGGGGACAAGTTTAGCATTGCTCTTATGGGAAATAAATCCAACATGGCGGCACTCCAACGCCCTCTTAAGTTCGCCTAATAAATTCTTGGCTATTTGTTTGATTATTTCTTCAAACAATATTAATGGTGAGTAGGCCTACGATATTCATCAGACTAACTTTTATTTAGTTACAGATCCTAAATTTTACAACACAAAAATATATACTGTATACATATATACCATACACATTGGATTATTCACAGTCATCAAAAGATGTAGGGAGAAATCGTCAACTAATTAATAGTATTCGTAATTTTAATTCCAAGTACCAGGTTAGCCGAGCCTTGCTCGTTGGTTTTAATTCACTTTTTTTATAGTGTCATGGTAATATCATTGACTATGTACACTAACGTTAGTGTTCATAGTCAATGGTAATATTAAATTTCCACCAACAATCAACTTTTCACAGATAACAGCTGTTTCAAAAAGATTGCTTCTCATCGATGTTCCTTTATTTTTGTATACTTTCTGTTGTTATTTACCGTTAGCAAAATAGCAACCCGTAATACCAATGTTTAAAAAATTACGATTTTTAAACTTAAATTTAGACCAAATTCCATTTTTCCTTGGATTTAGGCTGTTTCTAAACTTTTTTTGCCAAAACACTCTTAAATGCAAAGTTTAAGCAAAATGTACATGCTACATTTCGAGATTATGGAACACACATCCCTTCAGACAGTGCTCGTATTATAGTATAAGATTTAAGGTCAGGAAACACAAAAGGTTCGGAAACTTTTCATTCAATGACAGTGTACTAATGAAGATAAATCTATCTTTGCAACATTTATCTAATTTAGAAGTGCTCTGTTTCTCCATGAGCCAATTTTATGGACTAAATATTTACAGCATTGGCCAAATCTGGATGGTAGAATCAAAACTTTGGTACTGCCGCAGCATTTCACCAACTGTCGGGGTTTATTCTGGAATACGGCCGATAATTGCGAGAGCTCGACCCTTCAACTTAAGCCGTCAAGACAGGCGCGTCGTCGTCCCGGCAGCTACCAATCAATTAATGTTCTCGCCACCGGGCTACCAAATCATTGTAGTTGAATATCTTGGATGCCATTTTCTTTCGTTTAACTCTAAAGTGTTGATTTTCTTTCGTTTAACCCTAAAGTGTTGAAAAGATTAGTTCCACCTGTTATGAACACATTTAATACTGTAGCCGTAAACGCGCCGTAAAGTCATAAAACATTTAGTTGACTACAAGGTCTGTAGAGGAAAAACATAACTTCTTCCTAAGGGCAGCTGAATAGCTTTTTTTGTGTTCCGGATATGAAGCGTCCAAACTAAAACGGAAGTTAAGTTATGTTATAATATTTACCATTACACAGCTGATTGAAAAAGAGAATGAAGCAGTCTTGCCACAGGTACGATAGTACGATAGTCTTGCCAACGACACCATATTACTCTATTTTACATTTGTATTATTAGTTAATAACAAACCATTAGGTAATGACCAAATTAACAATTATCAATCAAGGTAAATCTAAAACCATAAATCCCACCCTAGTTTCCTTTGAAATTCCTTATTTTAGTAATAGTTGAGACAAAAAATCTCCAACGCAAACGAGAACGATTGTTGTTTACTGGCAGCGTTGGCAACACTTGCATGTAACACAGAGTAAAATGTTGGCTTATTAACACTTATTTAACCAACAAAAACTCTGTGGTGACACCCACGGATGTCCCAGAAACTGACACCATTGCTCTTATGGGATGTAGCCGGGGTCTACGACGATGTAGCTCACCTGGCACTACAGTCATCTTGATTTGAATACACAAACTATGCGTTTAACAGGTTTTAAACTGAATGACCTATTGAGTTAGTTGCCCTCATCATCACAGTCAAGAGCATCGTCAAAGTATACAATATTATCACCGCGTATCCTATCTTTTTGCATCCAGCTTCCTATTATGTATTCTGCGTTTGACTATAAAAAGGAAAATGAGAATAACAAATCCATACACCTCAAGAAACAAGATGCTAAAATGGATTGTTTTGGAATGTGACATAAAGGAGAATCCATCGTGAGTTTTGTATATGGAGCATGTTAGTTCAGATTATAAAGTAATGCAGATTATTTTATGTGGGTAAACTCTTTGATATATATTGATAAATTCCGTTATATAAGAAAATGTTAGCAAAAACGTCAAATTCAAAATTCTGTAGCTCCCATCCAAATTATTCCTTGTTTTCTGATTTTGACGCCCACTGCAGTACGCAACATATACCTAATTCTGCTTTTGAGCATAGCTGAATCGGCGTTAACGGCTCATTTAACCTACGATCTCAAATCATCATCTTTATTTCAGATTCGTTGAAAATCGAAAGTATACAAAAGCATATACTCAAAGAAAAGAGGCCCTCGTTAAACAAACGAACGCGGAAACGAAGTTTGGGCGTCTCGGACCGACGCGGCGCAGCGCTGAAGTTTAAAGGATTTCAGACTCAGCGACTATAGAAGTAACGCCAAATTATGAATAATGCAGCAGCAGCAAGTTGTCGTAAAGGTGAGGGGGTTTGGATGGCCGGGGGGGGGGGGGGGGGAGGGTGAGAGAAGGGTCGAGCAATTCTGGACTGCGTCAGAAACGCGCACACCGAGCCCAGCACTCACTTGTACAGGGTGTAACTGAAATGCTCCAGCAAGCTACGCTGAGGACAATGCTTCGACATTATTGGTACTGGAGTACTCCGGTCTTCTTTTGTCGGTATAACTATTACAGGGTGTCTACTGATACTGGAAATACTTGAAATAAGGGAATTATACTGGAATTTTATTTCCATACTGGAAATACTGGAATTATACTGGAATTTCAAAATAGATACTGGAATTTTAGAATTTTATTTAAATGCGTATTTTTTTAAATTGCATAATGTATAGATTTTGTTATTTGATCCGTACATAAAAATGTAAAAATATTTTACGAGTCATATTTTGCTGTTAAGTATGTTTGCAAATCAAAATCAGAAAACTTGTAGTTCTCTTCAAATAGTTAATCAAGAAATGTAAACATTTGTGTAATGATGGAACCTATAAAAAATGTTTGGTTTTACACAAAAAATTAATTTTTCTTTTCATAAACTTTAATCATATTCTTCTTTTTTACTTAAAATAATTAACCTATTTCAATATTTTTGTAGTTAAATGTTCTTTATGATTATTTTTCATATTATATAAATGCAAAACAAAGTGGGAGGAACAGAGGGGCTATAGAGTGAGTTAAGGGCCTTCACAAAAAAACTGTCAAAAAATATTAAACAAATGTTATTGTTGGAAAGTACTTATTAATCATAATCATAGGGTTTTATTTCTATAGAAAAATCTATTTCAATATTGATTATACAGGGTTCGGCAAAAGTCTGGACACCCCTAGTTAACTTTTTAACGCGTTGCAGTAGGAAAACCAAATTTGGCACATGTTAACAACATAAAAAAACTGCACTTTTTCATCAACTACACAACTTTGCTTCTGCCCCCAAAATGGGGTATTTTGAGGGCAGCCCCAAATTTTCAAATGTAAACCCCTGTTGAGTGACCCCTCATTTCAAACGGTTTTTAACAAGAGAAATTAAATGGCGCAAACCGGAGGTCGATATCTCACCCCTAAACAAAATGGCAGCCATTTCAAAATTTGAGAAGGGCAAGCAATTTTAAGTCTGGACACACCCAGTTAACTTTTTAACACGTCACAGTAGGAAAACCAAACTCGGCACATTTTTACAACATGAAAAACGGCACTTTTTCATCAACTACACAACTTTGCCCCTGACTCCAAAATGGGGTATTTCGGGGACAGCCCCAAATTTTCAAATGTAAACCCCTATTGAGTGACCCCTCATTTTAAACGGTTTATCAAGAGAAATTGAATGATGGAACAAACCGGAGGTCAATATCTCATCTTATACAAAAATGGCAACCATTTTAAAATTTTAGATGGGGTGATTGACATTCAATAAAATTAAATAAAAAAAAATAACTATTTTAGAAATACAAATTTATAGAATTATTTAAGAATTGAACCTACTAGTTCATTTCTGCTACTAGGTTCAATTGTAAAATAATTAAAGAAATTCTTGATTCTAAAAAAGCTATTTTCCGATTTAATTTTAACAAATGTCAATTAACCATTCTCGAATTTTTAAATGGCTGCCATTTTCGTTAGAGATGAGATATCGACCTCCGGTTTGTTCCATTCAATTTCTCTTGATAAACCGTTTAAAACGAGGGGTCACTCAATAGGGGTTTACATTTGAAAATTTGGGGCTGCCCCCAAAATACCCCATTTTGGAGTCAGGGGCAAAATTGTGTAGTTGATGCCGTTTTTTCATGTTGTAAACATGTGCCGAGTTTGGTTTTCCTACTGCAAGGCATTAAAAAGTTAACTGGGGGTGTCCAGACTTAAAATTGCTTGCCGTTCTCAAATTTTGAAATGGCTGCCATTTTGTTTAGGGGTAAGATATCGACCTCCGGTTTGCGCCATTTAATTTCTCTTGATAAACCGTTTAAAATGAGGGGTCACTCAATAGGGGTTTACATTTGAAAATTTGGGGCAGTCCCCAAAATACCCCATTTCGGGGGCAAGGGCAAAGTTGTATAGTTGATGAAAAAGTGCAGTTTTTTTTATGTTGTTAACTGTTAACATGTGCCAAGTTTGGTTTACCTAATGCAACGCGTTAAAAAGTTAACTAGGGGTGTCCAGACTTTTGCCTAACCCTGTATGAATAAATTGTCATTATTGTTACTCCATGTTTGAATTAATAGTTCGCGAGTGATACTGGAATTTTTGAAAAAATATACTGGAAATACTGGAAATATACTGGAAATCTAAAATCAGATATTAGTAGACACCCTGTATTAATGGTCTGCACTCTATAAAAAACTATTCATACTTCAGAAACTTGGCACGACTCATTGTATGTCTATACATTGAAACGTTATTGTTACCTTTCATTCAAAATCTTAGCGGTTGTAAACTTTAAAAGCTTGATAACTCAATTATTTTTACCTCTTACAGGGCACATACAACTATTAAGTCTCAACAGTAAAAACGCTGTGACAATAAAAATAATATTTAGAGTTGTTCAAAATAAAGTACCAGGTTAACCGAGCCTTGCTCGTTTATTTTAATTAACTTTTGTTATAGTTTCATGGTAATCAAGCTATTAAATTTACACCAGACTCTTCACAGTTAACAGCTGTTAAAAACTGCTTAAAATTAATCTTTAGAACCAGGAGAACCGAGCTTAAGCTCGGTAAAATTATTACTTTCGTTTCACACACAAAGCTCGTTCGCTCCGCTCACTCGCCCTCTTCCATTTTAAAGACGAGCTCGTTCGCTTCGCTCACTCGAAGAGCCGACGGGTGTTGCACTTTGGTATAATTTTCTTAAACTACAGGTTAAACATGTAACACATTGGTTTTATCTACAGTTATCAGCTGATTTTTGTTCAATTAATAAAATCTCCATAAGGATAACATGGAAACTTTGAAGGGCTCTAGCGCGAAAACTGGATTTTTCCCAGCTATGTGACCAGCTCCAATCGATTTCTGGTGGCCAAAACCCCCATATTCAATAAAAAAATCAAAAATCCTTGGAGCGAAAAAAAACTTTGCCCGGACAAACGGAGCTTGTTTTAGAGTATAAGATTTTTGTTTACTTTTAGTTGTTATCTCGTTACCAAAATAGCAACCCATAAGAACCCATGTTAAAAATTACGATTTTTAAACTTGGTTTTAGACAAATTTTGATTTTTCCTGAGGTAGAGGCTGTTTCTAAACTTATTTTTGGGCCGAAACACACTTAAATATAAAGTTCAAGCAAAATCTAACCGCTAGATTTTGAGATCGTGGAACACACATCCCTTCAGATATTGCTCTATTATAGTATAGGATATTGCAGAAATTGTTTGAGGCCCTATGCGGTCATTTTGCAAGTTTTTATCCATTTTTTTTACCTGGAGGAAATAAAATAACTATATAAAATAAATATAAAGAATTGTTTTTAAAAAAAGCTCTAGGACCATCGTTTATATTTACAACAAAATCAGTACTGTATTTTAAATCAATTTATTGAGGAGTTCTTCCCACCAGAATTGAAATACACAAGAAATCTCGTTTACTGTATTCTTAAGAACAAGCGTTTTCGCTGTTCTCAAGACGCATTAAAGCTGAACTAAGGTTTTTGCTCAAGGGGCTTGCCAAACATAACCATTTTTAAAGTTAAAATAAATAACCGTTTAAATTTGAGTTTGAATTAGTTATTTCTTGTAGCAACTAATGCGACATATCTTTTTTTTTATCTTACGAAAATTATACACCCAGGAAAAAATAGATGGTTCTATAAAATAGTAATTACTAAATATGTAAATCCTTAAGCTTATTCGTGACATTAGAAAATACCCTAGAACAATTTTCTATCAAAAACATTCATGATTGGTGTAAAAAAAAGAAAAAAGAAAAAAAACGAGTGTAGGTGTAGGGTCAAAACGAAAATTCATTAAATTACGTTCATGATATATCAATTAACAATTAGAGGAGACAAATTTTCGTTTGTTAAATGCACCGATAGATTTAACCACGCCTTTTACTAAAAACCTACCTCAATTAAAAAAAAAAAAATAAATAAAAAAAATAAAAAAACTCTGTTGGGTGATTTATAAGATAGCTCTGGTGGAGACTCTTAGAGACTCTTAACGGTGATATTTGTTAATCGAAATTCGATAGCAAACAATATAGACCTTCGATAATAAGAATTGTTAACAGTGAAAAAGTACGGAGAGAGAATAATCAGGAATTGTCGTAACAAGTATGGAGTTGTGATATCGCCATCGTTGTTAGAGTGAGGGGTTGAGGTGAAACGACAATGATCCAACGAGGCCAACCCCCAACCAGCAACCAGGGCCTTCGTTTGTGCCTAACGAACGAAAGTGAGAACTAACGAGGAAAGAGGAAGCTAGCGTGAAACTGAAATATTCTAAATCAACATTTGATTCAATTGTTTTGTGTAAATTATAGTCTAGTCTTTCAAATGTGGCACAAATACTGAGTCATGTTTATAATTTTGCTTTTTCACAACTGCTTAAGCAAGTGAATCATTTGTGAGATTAACATAAAAATGTTATTCATGAATTTATTTGACGACGTTTTCGTGTATCGTGAAATATCTGTATATTAATAGGCAAGCATGTTTTGTTTCCTACTTTTTTCTTAGCTTGTGTGCATCGTAGGAGAAATCCAGGCATATCCTCAGAAAGGTATTGTGCTGTAGATGAGCAGAATCACGTTTTAATTCACATTGGCCCACGGGGCTACGCTCTACAGGCTTTCTAAAGGTAGCATTCCTAAGCGACGACTCTAGCGACTCCAGTCGTACGGCTGTAACCAATAGAAATATAAACATGTTTATAGGTCTATGCTGTAGCCGCGCGACTATGACTCATACTGCTTCGCATGTTTTAGCGACGGAAGCGGCTCTAGTGAGGCGGCTCGAGCCGTACGACTAAACTGCTTGCATGAGCAGTCTAGTCGTATCAGCCGCGACGACTGGAGCTATGTTTTTGTGCTATTCCTACATGCGAAGCAGTGTGAGTCATAGTCGCGCGGCTACAGCATGGAACTGTAAACTGTTTATATTTCTATGGGCTACAGCCGTACGACTGGAGTCGCTAGAGTCGTCGCTTAGGAATGCTACCTTAAGTTCCAATGTTAATCTTATGGGAGAAGGATAATTGATTGAATCATAAGACAGCTGTTGTAATAACAAATGCTAGCAAATTAAGGATGAACAGATGTTTCATCTATAAAAATTTTTTAAATTAATTGGCTCAAGATCAACTGAATTTTTGGTAGAATTTCGACCAGTGGGCAATCTCTAGTTTTAATAAAACCACCTTAAATTTAGAACCTGCTTTTCTATTCTTATCAGGCAAGTCTTAATACTTTTAGCACGTGTCTGGTATTGTTTTAATCTCAATGTTTAATTAGCCTTGACATCTAACATCTTAAAACTATTATAGTTCGTTTTACTTACATAAAAACGGCCTAAAGGTATCAAAATCGACGTTTTTATCATGCAGGACATGTTTCGGACCTGACACTGTCCATACTGTCAGCTGCAATGAGGTTATAGGTTCAAAAATTTGTGTATATGCTTTAATTAGAACCTCGTTGCAGCTGACAGGATGGACAGCGACAGGTCCGAAACATGTCCTGCATGAAAGGATCTTTTTACTTTTTTAGGCAGTTTCACGTATTGTTTTTGTTCTGCAGTACGATATAAAACCGAACTTAAGGCGGATTACCTTATTGCAGCAGAAAACCTTTAATTGTTTGCCAGGTCGGACAAAAGTAATTTTTATAAAAAAATCAATAAAATTTGCATGTTTTTCCTTAAAAAGCATAGAATTTTCTGTGCGCGTACATTTCTCGGATTTAAATTCACTATAATTTTTAAATCATTGTAGGCTTCGCGTGGTTACTTTTATTCTGTGCAGTTTGATTGTTAAAATACTTTTCCTTTCCGTTTATCCTTATATTGAAAAAATTACTAGGATACTACTGAAAAATCTTGTTTTCTGTACATTTTAGCATAGATAAAGAAAACACAAACTAAATTTTAACCAGATAATTTCATGGAAAAATAAAAATAAATATGTTTCATAAGTTCAGTAATGGCTATGCATTACGACAAAGAAGTATTTGTTATTTATTCATTAAATTCCTCATTGTAATCGGATAATTAATTTGGTAGTTCACTTTTTACATTACCATAAAATGGTATTGAAAACCATCACGAGGTCTTGTTATAATACTTATGTAAAGTACAGGGCACTGCCCGGAACTCCCCAACAATGTTAATCGCTATTTTAAATGCTTAAATTTAATATAAAAATAAAACTTTAGAGGAATTTCTTCGACATTTAATTTCTCTGTTAAAATAAAGTGCGAAAAAGTGAGAGGAAGATGCGATTTGAAACATTGTAAACACCACTAACTGGCGGGTAAAATATGGCCATCAACTTGAAGACCGCGCTGAGCCGATTATACCGTGATCATCCGATGAAGGAGCGTTCCACTCAGTCAAGTCTGTCACTCTCGACCGATGAAGTTGGAGCCACTTTTAAGACGGTGACACATTACCGGACTATGCTCCGTACCGTACATTTGATCGAGCATCGTACCGGACGAAAAGAGGAAATCCGCGGTAGTGTGTCACGGGACATGTACATCGGGGCGAGCGCTCTGGATGTGGTTTTTTGGCGAAACATCAAAGACAGTTAGGTCCGGTTTTCGGTCTTATGTACGATAGTGTGTCAGGGTCAATTTTTGTCCCGTATGCCGTTACGAGCGTCGCCCCAAAATTTCACGATAGAACGACCTTTTTCTCCACCACATTACCCAACGCTCTCACTCTTTTATGCGTCTCCGTCTCTCTCTAAACTTCCTTTACCTCGCTCGGTGAATTTGTCTAGTATGGTACGTTGATCGGTCCGATGTCTTGTTCCAATTAAATTTACCTTCCTGCACGGTGTAACGGCTAATTCAGTGTTCGGTCCGATGTACGGTCTGGTGCAAAGTCCGTTAGTGTGAAGCCGCCTTTAAACGTGGCGCACTTGATGAACACCACTCGGTTGACCAGTAGAATCATTGTTCATCCCTGTTGTCCTACGAGAAGCTTTGTTCTTTTGGGATCAATTTTGTCGTAGAATGCCTTAAATAATGACCGCGCGGGAAATGACCTAATACGCTTTGGTAATGGTAGTATACTGAGTGAAGTGCGATTTACGTTTCTGTACTAAAAGTTTGACAATTTCACGAAAACATTTTGCAGAGCATATCTGTGAATTGATTTTCTTAAACTTATTGCATTCATTTGCGTGTGGGAGAAATGGGTGAAACTGATCAAGCAAATCAGAGACGCTATTATCTGACTAAAATAATCATTGAATTTAAATTAAGATACATATAGTTTTTTGTAAACCAAGAAAATATAAATTACAGTAATTAAATGATAGTATGAGGTTTTGCTAGAATTCTTCGCTAAACTTAGTGCAAACGGTACAAAGTGTTACATAAAATGTCGCAGTTGATTTTTTTGTTTTGTGTCATGATATCTTCACAAGAAGATTGCTTAGAATATAGAATTTTGTTCATACACGAAATACACGTTATTTTTTTTTAGAAAGGTATGGAATTGTCTTAGTTCATGTGTTTGTAAGTTTGTATAAACAAGTGTATATTTGCGTAATTGAAACAAAACAGTTTATTGATTCAATACCTATGAAGATATAAATAACCTTAAATTTGGTGTGTTTTGTAAAAGTCACGAGTTTGGACATAAATCATCTTCTTTATCACGATCGTGGTTTTACTTCAACCTAAAATGTTTATTTTGTTTGCAAATGTAATTTCTGTGTTAATAAAACAGTAATATAACGTAAAATTAGCCGTATTGCACGTTGTTATACGTATATTCGTACAGTTCCACGTGTTTTACTGTGCAATATCACCTATAGACTTATATTGGGTCAAGAGATATACAGTCAGCTACTTTTGTGATTTGTCATAGGAACTAAGCCAAAACTAAACACCAGTCTTAAGAAAATATCTTAAACAAATAATACAAAGATATACAACTTGACAAAATGAAGCCTTGTTTGTAAACCATTGTTTTAAGCTACTAGTTTGTCACTGTAATTAAAAAAAACAATTTAGTAGTTGTTATTTTCATTTAAATAAAAATATTTTTATCCGCGTTTGAAAAACTATATCTAAAACTAATGGAAGTCCTCAATAATAATCATGATTTTTAATTTATAATGATAACTAATTCATTCAATAAACACGTTTCGTTGCAAAAAAATCCATGAAATTCGTTTGATTACCCTGTGTAATTAATTCCATTGTTAATCATTTACGTGTCACCCAAGAATGCTGAATATTCATAAATTCATCATTTGTGGTAGATGAATGTAATTTGCAACTAGTTTGAATTCGAATACCGCTGAATACCCTGGAGTCGAATTGAATTAAAAACTAGTTCTGTTACTTCTGCTAAACCCAAATGAAATTATATTCAACGGTTGACTATACTCCTTCATCGCGGGTTCATTCATCATTTAAATGAAAGTAGGTTTAAGACAAAAGCCACTTAGATGGTAAATTTTATTTTCCTCGTTTGATGCACTCCTTTGCTTGATGTCTACTTCTCATTAAGAAAAACCCTTCTTTCCTCCTTTATTTTGGAGTTTGTGGGTAAGGTCTCTGAAAGGTTAAGGAATTTACGCTATCACCTATAAGCTGTCCTAGCACAAAATGAAAAAAAAAATTGGAAAAATTAAAATTTTACTGAAAGCTTCGTCAACTGCGTTGTATACTTTTGTATCATAACAGCATTAAAATCCAATTTTTAGTTTAAACATAGTAGCCTATGTTTAGTCATTTCAACAGTGATGACGTTCCATGCAGGTCAATAATTTATTTAAAATTTTACCTATACCACAAGCTATGTTAAAACTTATTCATCTCACCTTGATTAGGAACAGTTATATGTCGTCGCATGTATAATTTTATGAAAAAATTAAACGAGAGAAAATGCGTTAATACGGTAACAAGCATGTTTCAGTGTGTGTGGGTTTTTAAACTGATATATAACGGCAGTGGATGAAAAGGAGAATATTTCCAGTTGTCTGCCCATGTGTTAACGATTCTTGTAAGGATATTATTAATTATGGTTAAGTAACTGTAATGAACGAAATAAGGTCCAAATTTAATTATGTACAGTTAACCTTCATTTTGCCAAGCAATTGTGTAATATATATATATTTAACTGTATAATGTTCAAATTTGTTTTTTACAGGTAAGGCCGTTCAAATCCAACTGAGCTTTGGTGGTATGTAATTTAGTTAAAGTAGTGTCTTATAGTAAAAAGAGTGAAACACTTTAAATTTAGGAGATTTTTATTTAAGATTTCAAAGGCATGGTACAATTGTTTGACATTGCCTATGCTGGTAAGGAAAATACGCTGAAGTTCCCTAATAATTGCATGTTGTTTTTGCTCTTTTTTCTAAAAAGAATAAGGTTTCAATTAAATTTGTCAATGTTTCAAGTTGTTATCTCGTTATTGGCTATTTGAAATAATTGAAATTTTAAAATTTTTATAATCAACGAGCCACTATAATAAATTGGGGTGGAAACTCCGCAAAACAGCGGCCGGGGACAAACAGCGTGACGTTTATTCCAGTAGAGATGATTGGTGGCGCAATAAAACACCCACCTGAATATAAAATATACTCTGGATCCGCCCCCACGAGTTTATCCTCTCCTGTCGTAACCTTGAATGGGGTGGAGGGATACCTTAAAACAACCAGACGTGGTAATGAGGATATACGGTGCGTGGTTCATTCTCGAATTTAGTCAGGAAGAATAAGGTACATTCGGATGGAAGTCATCAGGGAAAACCTTCAAAAAATAATAATGTCTTAGAAAACTGTTGCAGCTTTTAAATCAAATAGTCATAGGTAATTGTTTAGTTTATTGAAATCTCATTCTTCTAGCCGCGTCCGCACTGGCCGAACATTCGTGGCGAACTTGTTCGGTGAACACAAAAAATCAACAAACATTCATAACGAACAAGTGCCCATATGATCTACATTCTCAAAAGATTAGCAATGAGCAAACAAAAGTTCGGGAAAACTTAGTTCGGCGAGAGCGGACGCGGCTTAAAACAATACCTAGGTATTTTTTGCGCAAACGCTAGATTTTTTGTTTGTTTATTGACAAGTAAGTAAAAGAAGATCCTACATAACAGAGTCAATCCAGAATCCGTTTATTCCCCATAGAGCAATGTTAAACGGGAAACACAATAGATTCTTTATTTTTTTAAATCTTAAATCAATGTTTATAGATTAAAAAAGGGCTTATCTAGTCGAATATGGTTTTTAAGGGGTATTTTTTATAACAAATATAGCCTAGTTTCTTTAAAATTTAAAGAACAAATAAAATTTTTTAGTACCTTTGAAACTTTTTTACGGGATTTAATACACTTTTTTCAAAGAATCGATCTCTTAAAAGGAACGGTAAATTTAATTGAGAGTCAAATACAATTTATTTCGAACCAATCGGACAAAAAATATACATGACAAATGGTGTGGACAAGTTTAACATTGCTCTTATTCGAAATAAATTATACATGGCGGCACTCAAATGGCCTCTTGAAATCTCATTGTTTTTGCTACGTGCAATTTTTGAACACTAAATACAATGATGCATTTATCGTGATTTCATACTTCTTAAAACAGAAAACTTTGACTGAAGAATTTTTTACTTAACTTATAAATAAATTGGAGAGCTTTATAGTTAAATTATCTTAGTTTTAATATATATTTGTCACGCGACCCTTGTAAAGCTCTTGGGTTATTTTAGAAATAAATTATTCCACGGCATCCGCTGCACAAACCCATATTTTTTGAAGGTAAGCAACCAGTGTTTGGACATATGAGTGATTACTCATATAAAAACCCATATAAAAAAATCTTAGGAAGTTAGACTTATTGGCCATGGAGGACAACGCCGAAGAATGAGATAATACTCTCCTCCTTTCGTCATTTATTCGGTTCATAAATGTTAAAAGACTAAATTAAATAATTGATATAACTACAGGAGATTAAGCCGTGATACAGTATAAAACTATACCTTATTTTCTTTTCTAAAAAACATACAAATTAAATTCTGTATGTATGTAATGGATATGAAATGTGCTCTTTCATACATACCGTATATCAAGAACGTACCACCTTAAATTTGTTCATTGAATTTTATAGAAATATGAGAAGCGTGTGGAATACGGCATGAATCACCCCCCCCCCTCCCCCCGTTTCCTATCTCTCCAATAGAAACGGGGCTCTTCTCAATTGACTTTTATTGATATTACATTGGCTGTATTTCAAGGGGTTTCTCAATCTCAGTACAGTATTCAATGAAGCGTCCTTATGAGGAAATATTTACTTTCAACTTATGAAAGATGCAAGGGAAGCAAATATATTTCTGAGCTTTACTTCTACGAAACGTGTTAGTAGTTGCTTTTTAGTGGTTTAAGCTCATAACGCCATCACGATGACGTAAGCAATGATGACGTCATTAGCACGTCATTTACATGACGTTTTTAAAGAACTATAATCAGATATCGTCGGATGGGCCAAAAAAAACTAACGTAACAGTTGAAATTACAGTTAAGACAGCGTTTAGAAACATATAATGTTATTCGAGTCTTAAGAATCTTCTTCACTTAGTTTTGGGCTAGTTGCGCAACCGGCTATGTTACCATATGGCGTTTGTTCAAAAAATTGTTTCTTTTTCCCCTCTTTTGGACGCAGTATTTCAATAGATGTTCTAGAAACTAGGTCATAATTTAGGTGAATAGTTACATCAGGACTCGTACAACCTCAAAGTTTAAAAATGTACAATTTTAGTTCTCAGTTAGAAAAGTAATTTTCCTTGCTTTTAATATTTGTACTGAAACAATTCATTTTTACTGTACAATCAGGTATGAGGGACTACAACCAACCGTAATCTACAAGAAATTTTTTTTTAATTAACAATGAATATTTAATAACACAGTCCGAAACGGGGTAAAACGGAGGTACACATTGTTGACAAAGCTGTTTAGGGCACGGGGCCACTTAGTGTAAAAGCCCCGGTATGTTTCTGGGAGGTTGGATACACCGCATGGCTCTGGAAGCTCAACAAACATACACAGAAGTGGAAGGAACCACTACACACTGAACTGTTGATGATTCTGGGTTTCTGTCTACAAGTTGGACAGCTTGCGAAGTACTTTTGTGTGTGTCAGCCTTGATTTCTAACACTTCATCTCATTATTACTGTAGCAGAAATTAAACTAGATTTCACCTAAATAAAGGTTTAATTCAAGACGATTGAGCATTTAAGTAAGACAAATAACGTATCAGAGTTTATACATTTAAATAAAAAAAAAAAACTAATACAGGGTGATTCACGACGAAGTGCAGAAATTCCGGGAGGTGATTCTACACATGAAAATAAAAAAGAAAAGTCATATAAACATATGTCCTAAAATCCTTCGTTTAGCCGCTAGCCGCCATTTTGTTTTTTATACGTAATAATTTTTATATCCGTAACAATTTGATGGATTTACTTCATATTTGGCATGAACCTTTATCACAATGTTAACTTTTAGAAAAAATATTATTATTTTCTGATGTGCATTTTCAAAATGGCGGCCATTTAAAAAATTTCAAACTCAAATTTCTCAAAAACCACCATTTTTGTCAAAATTTTATTCGAGACAAAAAAGTTGACAAATTTAACTATCTAAACAATGATACCAAGTTTGTAAAGATCTGACAACAAATAACGGAGTTATTGAAATTTTTCTATTAAAATAACCTAAATTTACATGATTTATAATGAAAAATTTATGTTTTTTTGCTGAAAAAAACTCAATAACTCCGTTATTTGTTGTCAGATCTTTACAAACTTGGTATCATTGTTTAGATAATTAAATTTGTCAACTTTTTTGTCTCGAATAAAATTTTGACAGAAATTGTGGTTTTTGAGAAATTTGAGTTTGAAATTTTTAAAATGGCCGCCATTTTGAAAATACACATCAGAAAATAATAATATTTTTTCTAAACGTTAACATTGTTGTGATAAAGGTTCATGCCAAATATGAAGTAAATCCATCAAATTGTTACGGAGATAAAAATTATTACGTATAAAAAACAAAATGGCGGCTAGCGGCTAAACGAAGGATTTTAGGACATATGTTTATATGACTTTTCTTGTTTATTTTCATGTCTAGAATCACCTCCCGGAATTTCTGCACTTCGACGTGAATCACCCTGTATAAAAAAATGAAATATGTGATATTTTTAAACAAATGATCGTCACATCTTTTTACTGCTTTACATATCAATAAGTTATATCCATTGATACAGTTTATTGGAGTTTAAAGTACCTAATAGGATTATTTCGTTTTTTACAGTACTGCGCAAGTCTTCCAACAATAAGTTAAAAATCGCATTGTAATTGGGACTGTTGGGAGTCGTTTCTTTCATTAGTTGTAGTAACTTTTTATTTATTTTTTAGTATGCCATCTGGAGTATCTTACGACGGGGCAAAACATGAGAAAAGTTAAAAAGCATTAGAACTGTTGAGTATTATCGTTTATAAGGATTATGAAAGTATCATATTTCCTGGTGGCAAATGCCGACTATAGCCTTTTAGAAATCGATATTTAAAAGTAAAATAACGAAGCTGGCTCCAATAAATAAACCAAACAAAGAAAAAAAAGTTTTTTCATGACTAAACATTGTTGTTTGATTAAGGCAAAATATTTTTTCTTTAATGTGTAAAAGTCTCGAATAAACAAAAGATAATGAATGCAGCACAAAACACCCCTCTAAAGCTTTAATGGCAGCATAACGCTCTTTTTGAATGAACTTTTAGTAATTACCTTCTTTGGCTGAATTATTATAGTAGCTATTAACCGAAAGAAACTCACTTTTATGACAGACACCTTTGATACTTCGTTTTAATAGTTTTAAGAGTAATAAACAACCTAAAGGGTCAGATATTGGTCAGATATTGGGTCAGATATATAAGGGTGAGATGTTCTCGTAAATAGTAGTAGTCTACTAATTTTAAAATTAAAATTAATACAAATGTTTTTTTCAGTTGTTTCAAGACGAATTATTAATTAGCGTAGAGTCGGAGCAAATAATAAACTTCACAAAGGAGTTTAGAACTTGTTTAGAAATTATAATCAACCAAGCCAAATGATATGCCTACCTATTTTAAGTGTAAACTTATTTTTGAATTTACTGTATTATACTTAATTCGTACATTTATCTCGTATGGACGTATGGCCTCGTATTTATGTCGTATGGACCATCATAAACACATGCGAGAGATTGCTCGCACATTGGCAGGTTTGTCCCTTCGATGGCAGAGTGTCTGTGGACATTCCATTTTACAGGTTGACCTTTTTCATCGTAAACATGTTAAGGTTATTTCTCTGTTACAGTCCACCATGGGGTTACTTCGCCCCACTATAGTCACGTTACTACGCCGGACTGAAAGGCAACTTGAAATAACATGTGGAAACATTCAGTAACATTTAAGCAGAGGATATTTAGTCAGTATCAACCGTGTATTCATAAACAACATATAATGCATTCAATCAATGAAATAGGATTGACAACGGAAGGTATTTCTTCCATCGGAAGACGGGATTCCAGATCCCAAAACATCGTGAATTTGATTTACTTAACAGTGATTGAAAATAATTTACTGAATAATAGCATAAACTCACTTTCACCGACAATGAACTTTAAACTAAACATAAAGAATATTTCTTTCCACAGTTAAGAGTCGTCATATGTGCTGATGTATCATTCGCTGTAAAACCGATTAAGGGACAACTGACAGTCAACAATCATGTTGTCAGCTGTCATGAGTCCTACACTCAGATTTGTCCTCGACCACATTCTCCCTGGGTAATATGCTCAGCGAGAATGTCCGTAGCGGACGATGAAGTTGTAACAACTACAAGTTACTAACGTAGTTTGGCTAACAAACAGCGAGCACTTTAGTTAGTAGTTGACAACCGCTCTACACTGCCGTTTACTGTCTGTATTTCAAAATAACCTCCATGCCATTTTGCGTCCATTAACTGTTACATTCTCTTTACCATTTGCAATGTTCAGCTTTTTATTGTATTTTTAAAATTATTTTTAATCCATTAGTTTCCTTTTGAGTTGACAGGAATCAAATATTTCGGATGGAGACAATGGTCAAAGGTAGAAAACGGTTAAAATATTTTATATGAACACCTTGTTGTCATCATAATTCATATTAGGCCTATTGACCAATTCTTTGTTGGCCTATACTTTGCCAATCATGTATCGCCTATATTAATCATGTTCTATGTATTAATAGGCAAGCATATTTCTGTTCCTCCTTTTTTCTCAGCTCGTCTACGTCGTAGGAGAAATCCGCGCATCCCGTAAGAAAGGTATGGCCCAGCAGATGAGAAATTCGAATTCAAATCCAGACTCAGGGTTACGCCCCGCAGGCTTTCAAAGTTGCAATGTTAATGGAGGAAGGAGAAATGATTGAATCATTAGACAGCTGTTGTAAAAACAACTGCTTTAATAAACAAGAACAGATGTTTCAGTTCTAAAATGTTTTTAAGCTTCTTGGATTCATATCAACTGAAATTTCCGTCGAATTTCGATCAGGAGGCGATCTCCAGTACATTTTGACGACCATCTCCAAAACGGATCCGTCATCAAGCGGTACCGGCGCGGGAATAAGACATGTGCCACAAGGCTTGTTTTTAACCATACTGACAATCTACGTGAACATGACAATATATAGTCGAAACCTAGTCGTAGCTCAACGACATGTGTCGAACTGAGGACTAAAGGTAATTTTCAACCACTTTTAAGCACTACTAGTTCAGGGTCAAACTCCCCAATGTGAACAAAATTTTTCACTCAGCTCGAGAATTTTTTTTTACAATAACAGTTTTGAGACACCGTAGATCTTTCAGAATTTCATGTTTATATTTGTAAATATTATTTAACTGTGAGATTTCCTTGGAGATTTAGGAGGAAAGGGATGAAAGAAAATAATTAAAATCCAAAATAACGAGAATGCACTACGTTAGGTGCATCGAGTAAAAATTTACAATTGAAATCATTGTTGTAGCGGAGCGTGGATAGCAGGTCACTTTGAGTCTTGATAAATCACTTTCCCCTGTTCCTGTTTATCAGCTCCGTCTCACGCAGTTCGCTCATTTATACACGGGGGCGGGGCTTGTTACTCCATGTTTACAAGCTTGCCCATTTCTCCCTCAACCTTTGCCCTTCCACGATCTCGCCGCTGCCCTGTATATCGTTGGTGTTATATATATTTGTAGTTGTTTTCGCAAGACGAGTTTTATTTTTGTGTTGTGCTCACAAGTAATTTGCAGCGGTGAATCAATGTTGTTTATAAAATACCCCATTCGCACCAGACCTTCGTACCCAGTGAATTTTCCAATGGAATTTTAGATTTTTTATTCAGCCTACTCCATAAAAACACCATAGGATTGAGTGAGTTATTTTGCTGCCATTTGGTATTGTTAGAAAATCAATAACTAGAGATCGCCTCCTGACCGAAATTCGACCAAAATTTCAGTAGATCTGCATCCAAGAAGTAAAACATTTTAGAACCTTGTTCTCCCTGTTTTTATAGCAGTTGTGCGCTGATTTCTCCTACTATGCACGCGAGCTGCGGAAAAGGAGGAAATTAAACATGCTTCCCTATTAATATATAGGTTGCTGAGGGTATACACATAATTGTATAAATATTTTCCAGTAAACCCCATGGGGGTGAGTATGTAGGTTTGCCGCCATATGGGTTTCTAAGCATATATAAGTTAAACCCTATCTAGGGATTGTACATATCAAATTTGATTGAGTTATATCAATAAATAAGCAAGATACGGGGTTTTGTTGCTTTCCCATAATAATAATAACATGAGGAACATGTTTTTTAATTTTCTTAGCAACCAGTTACGCTAAGATATTCCATAATATCGTATTCCCTATAGGGAAATTCGCTAAACAATTAATATACTTAATAATGTACTTTGTTTTGGTCTGTCTTGTAAAGGTTATTTTATGTATAAAATTGCTAAAACTATTTTACAGAGCTTTAATTTACTGATCAAAACTGAATTCCCAATACCCTTTGGCTGCTTAAAGTTAATGTATTTTCAAAATGTATTATAGACAATGTAATTAAACCGCGCTTATTACCGTTATAACATCCTTGCTTCACGGTACTTAACAGAAAGCCGTCTGTGTTCAGACCATACTAAACGTTCAAAACTAAGTATTAAGATCCTTTTTACAGTGGGATCCTCTTGAACCACATTCTTTGTGCACCATTAACAATCGTTGTTTAGATATACTACGTACTACATACTACGTACCCTACTAAAGTTGTGTCAGCTTGTGTTGTCGGGAGAGTCTGAAAGTAGTGTAGTGATGTAAATACTTGTAGGCCGGCCTCTTTTTGTGTGTGGTCGTCTGTTTTCACTGAAGTATTACCGACCGACTCGTCGCCAAACTATTCTTGGTCCACAGTCCCACAGAGTTCCCGACCACGCTGTGTCACCCACGCAAATGTTTTGCTTTTTGCCTGTTGTTATAACTATAGTTGTTATTTATATAGTAAATCTTTATTTTGGCTTATTTTTGAGCGATTTTCATATAGTATATCACGCCGTTTAGGATAAATCACTATAGGCTACATGTGACTCATTGCATAAGATTAATATTTTTGTACTAATTGTTCAAAGTCGAAGTGGAGAATAAAATTTTCCAACCAACGTTTTAACAAGAGATTTTATCACTCACACATTATATTTAACGTATAAACCATTGAAGCAAACTTGGTTCGGCTCACTCATTGGATGACCACGTACAAAATGTGTTCTAGTCAACGATTTATCAAAAGTAACGTAACTCATTCAAGGTCTTAGAAAAATTTTTTCTTCCACTAATACAACTCTCAGGTCTCAACTCGCCGGTCGTTCAGTTATGTGACTAAAAACTTCTTCTAACAAATATCACTTTAGTGCAAGAGCTCGTAGTGCAGAGCTTTAGTGAATGCGCTCATGGCGCCCTGAAACCAGAACATTGGTAAAGGGGTATGAAAAGTAAGTAAGCAAATGCTGTAAGGTATCGATTATTCCATTACCAACCTTTCAAAACACTTTAACTTGGTAGGGGTGTTCGATACCGATAGTTTTGAATAATTGGTGTCCGTAAATTTGTAATTGAAGTATAGTATTTAATTTTACCAACTGGTTAAGTTTGGTGATACTGTTAATTCCTCAAGCCGAAGAACTGCTCATGTTATTATTCGTTTAAAAGACACTGAAATGTTTTCTTCAGTCTGGAATTTAGGGTAAAAAATAGGTAAATAAATAATCATATGGCTTTTAGAGGAGGTAGATCAACAATGACTGAAAAGACTTGCAGTTTTTTGTTTACCATGCAGGTGGTCCAACGGCTACCTATGACTCCCAAACAATCTTTTTGTCCCCGGGCCGGGATTTGAACCCGGGCCCGCTGGATGATAACCCAGAGCTTTACCACTGAGCTACGGCTGCTAGAATATGCTGCAATATTACTGGAGCAATATTTTTAGTAATTTTTCCAGATAATTAAATACCAGGATTTTCATGATGACGTCTGACCATGCTGATAAGCGCTTTCCCTTTGAAAATAATTCTTGTTTCACCAACAGTTGGTACTGCTGATTACCACCCAAGATGACTGGAGTGCCAGGTGAGCTACATCCCATAAGAGCAATGGTGTCAGTTTCTGCGGCATCCGTGGATGTCGCCACAGAGTTTTTGGTTAAAAACCAACATTATACTCTTTGTTACCTGCAAGTGTTGCCAACGCTGAAGGAAACAACAATTTTGTTCTCGTTTGCTTTGGAGATTTTTTGTCTCAGCTATTACGAAAATAAGCAATTTCAAAGCAAACTAGGATACAATTTATGGTTTTATATTTATCTTGATTGATAATTGTTAATTTGGTCATAACATAATGGTTTGTTATTAACTACTAATCCGAATGTAAAATAGAGTAATATGGTGTCGTTACGATAAATATCGTACCCGTGGCAAGACTGCTTCATTCTCTTATTCAATCAGCTGTGTAATAGTAAATATTACAACGTAACTTGACTTCCGTTTTAGTTTTGACGCTTCATATCCGGAACACAAAAAATAGCTATTCGGCTGACCTTAGGAAGAAGTTATGCTTTTTCCTGTACAGACCTTGGTTACCATCGTGGCCCCGCCGTGCCGTGTGGTTTACTACTCCGGCGGCGGCAGGTCGGCACTCCGCCCTCAATGAACTCTGATCAATACGGTACAACCCCAGTCCATTCACAAACACTGCAGCAGCAGCGCCGCCACGGCTGTTGACCCCGCCGCCGCCGCCGCTCCTGCACCTAGTTGTACTCTCACTCGTTCAATTAATTGTTGGCTGGTTCTGTAGGCTAATTAAATTATTCACTGTGTAAAAATGTCCTCGTCTCTTATTATTTTTTTATTTATTAAAATAAATAATCAGTATTTTTGGAATCTATGTATTAAGAAGCAAGCATTTTTCTTTTCCTCCTTTTTTCTCAGCTTGTGTGCATTATAGGAAAAATTCGGGCATACCGTTAGAAAGGTAGAGTCCTGTAGATGAGCAGATTCCCATTATAATTCACATCGGTCATCAGGGCTACGCCCTATTGGCTTTCAAAGTTTCAATGTTAATCTCATGGGAGAAGAATAATTGATTGATTCATTAGACAGCTGTTTTAATAACAAATGCTATTAAATCAGGAAGAACAGGTGTTTCAGTTATGAAGCTTTTTAAAACTATTGGCTCAAGATTATTTCGAGTTTCAGTCGAATTTCGACCAGTAGGCGGTCCCTAGTGATCCAGTGGCACGGTCGTGTCACATCGCCAAGTCCCACCCAACCAAGCAGACGACGCGTGCCTATATAGACACGAAGCAGAATACGGCCAATTTTCACTTCTCAAAAGGGCACAAATAGGCCATAATTAATTCGGAAATCGTTTTCAATCCGTTTAACTGGTTCAATAAGCACTAAAAATCACCAATCTTACTTTAAAAACCCTCAGTGAAATTAAATATAAGCGTTCAAAAGTAGCCTAAAAAAGTTAGAAATGTAGAAATTTAGTTTCCTACGCACAAAAAGCATTTTTGGACAAGGCTACAGCCTTTATCACTGATGGGAATCACTCGAAACTTTGAAGGAATCATCGTATATGTACGTAGTGCAAACCTTTGTGTACAAAGATAAAGTTAATTCTCTTTAAATATAACAAAATACATAAAATATAAGTTTTATAAAACAACATTATTTACATTTCGTAATTTTAAAAGGTAAACAAAACAGAAGACGTTCAATATTAACATTTAGAAGAGCAAAAACATCTGTTACCGTATTCATTGATTTAATCAGGTGACATTCTTAGATTAAGTTGGTAAAATTCACTCTACTGGTTTTCAATAAGCCAGTTTATATAATAATCCTCTTATACTGTATATGATAATCCTCATGAGTTTTCTGAAATCCATCAGTGGCACGTTTGTTAGTAGGCCTATGTCTCACCGCCAAGCCCCACCTAACGAAACAGACGGCACGTACCTAGACACGAAGCTGAATACGGTAAATTTTCACCTCCTAAATTATAAAAAAAGCTGTAACTAGTCCTTGTTTTCCATCGGTTGAACTTGTAAAAATCGCTGAGCTTACCTCGAAAACACTCAGTGAAATAATTTATATGCTTTCAAAAGTAGCCTAAAATTGTTAGAAAAATAGTTTCCTACGCACAACAAACATTTGTTTAATTTTTAGACACGGCTACCGCCTTTACTATTAATAGGAATTCCATGTAACTTTGCACGGAGTTTCCTATCTTGACATGGTGCATACCTTTGTGTACAAAGATCAAGTTTATTATCACAAAATTAAACAAATATGAGTTTTTCAAAAAGCACTTTGATTACATTTCGTAAATTTGAAAGCAGGAGTTTGGCAATATTATTTAAATTTCTTTTAAAAAAAAATCTAACTCAAAACACTGCTATCGTATTCATTTATTTCATCAGCTCACATTTATAAATTGTTTTACACAGAAAATTATTTTACTTAAAATTATGCTGGCTTTCCTCCAATCCAATAAATTATTTTACTGCCAATATTGATTTAAATTGTCTGTATAAGTACATTCGAAAACAAAATATTCTATCTTCAAAACTAGTGATTTTTTTATAATTTAAACTGCTGTAGATTTAGTAATATTTGGTAACAATCTGATGTTATATTTGCCAAATCTTCATCAAATTAAAAGGCTTAATTTTAGAGTTGCACAATATTGCCCATGGAATGTTTGGACAACGCATTTCTTGGATAGGAAATAACCCCGGTTGGCAGGTCCCCTAAGTGACAAAGACTGATAGGATAGTCCCATAAAAAATGCAATTTTTGTGCAGTGTTGATGTAACAACTTTCATTCCTTAATCTGCCTAGTGTTCAAAACATGCGTGGTAGGCCTCCTTATTGTACTCCCTGAAAAACTGTAAGCTACTAGCGGAATTTTTGTAACTAGAAACTGTGGTAGTTTCATAAATCGCAATGTACAGGCGTTGCTGCAGTTAGTTATTAAAAAATTCCCAATATGCTATCATTGCAATTTACCTTGATTGATAATTTATAGTTAGATGATTGACTAATGTTCATATTAAATATAATATTTCATAATATTCAAAATAGAGTAATATAATGGAACTGTTACAAAAAAATCATATCCGTATCATCATTGTTTTTACCCTTCTTTTAATCAGCTATACAATAAATCAATATAGCTTGAATTTCGTCTTACACCGCTTCATATCCAGAACACAAAGAAGTTATACAGCATCCATGTAGTATACTAGGCGCCACGAAATTACGAGCTCGGAAATTTAATCAGCTGGAAGCTGATTTACATTAGTCTTACCTACCGATGTTGTTGGTTGTGTTTTGTTCCTATTATTGCAGTAATTAATAACAGATGCCAACAGCTGGATAGGTCGGCACAAATCGGCAACACTGTTTTAAATTCAGGCTCGCATTTTCGTGACGCCTACTTGCAGTTATTCTTAGGTTGTCTTTACTCAAAGATAGTTCTATGTAGTTTGAAAATTTCACTTGCAGCGTTATTTAGGGAGTACCGTACATTTTTTAACACTTCAGATGAAGCAATAAAACTTGGTACATCAACACTGCACAAACGTATATGCCTTTTACAATATTTTGTTTTATTCCTATGTATCTTGATCCTAAAAAGTAATTCGGAGGCTGGTAACCAAAGCTAAAGAGACCTTCAAATTAATAAATCCTGTCACTTCCGTTACGAATCATGGATATCAGCATTGGTTCGTACATTATTATTTCAATCTCTCAATGCAGTTAAATAGCTAAATTCGACCCTATGAACAACTGCAGTGTTCCTCACAAATTTTTACCTACTGTTTAAAAATCAGACAAACTAATACATACGGCCTACATAGTGCCTACATAGTTACATAGTTACATACATAGTTACAGTTACGGCTACATAGTTACGGCCTACATAGTTAATAGCCTACATAGTGTTCTGTTTAATTTTAAAACTTTTAATTAAAACTCTCTTCCTACACTTAAAAATTGTATTGTTAAAACAAAATTTGATAAAAAATAATGATATCATACCCAAAACACAAAGTGTTGAGGGGTTGCCAAGTTTTAAAAATGTATGATATCAAAATTTCTTCCAAGTCATTTGAACATTGGTTTAAGAATAGCTACTCGACAAATTGATTTGATCTTTTAATGCTTGGTGAACATTTTGTAAAACATTATTATTTTATTTCGGGACCGTACTTGGCCAGCAGATGTATTAACAAAGTTAGACCTTTTACGAATGGGGATATATTATGATAACGGGAAAATATTGAATTTACATTTGATTCAATGATAAAAACGTACATCTGCTGGCCAAGTACGGTCCAGAAATAAAATAATAATGTTTTACAAAATGTTTACCAAGCAATAAAAGATCAAATCAATTTGTCGAGTAGCTATTCTAAAACCAATGTTGAAATGACTTGGAAGAAATTTTGATATCATACATTTTTAAGACTTGGCAACCCCTCAACACTTTGTGTTTTGGGTATGATAGTAATTAACACAAAGTATCTTTTGATGTTATAAATTATTTTGAGTCATGTTAGGAGGACGGCCCACCAGGGTTCAGAAGTCTTAAAATTAAGGAAAGGTTGATATACACATCAAATTAAAGGTATCATTTAGCACAGTCCAGTGCTGCAAACTAAACTTGAAATGGATGACTGAGACGGAAATGGTAAGCAAACGAAGTTTCCATTAAATTAGTATGGTTTAAAACTTATAAACGCTGTAACTTTCTAATTACTTAAAATTTTGACGTCGGTTTGTGGCTTATTACTCAAAGTGCCAAGACATTTAATATTATGTTAGATGTGACAGATGCTAAAGATGTTTTAATCTAAACATCCTCTAGGAACGAACGTCCCCTATGGAAGTCTTACATGAATATGCTTTGGTCTTTGTCAAATAATACATAATTTTAAACGCCTGTGTACTCGTTAACTCAGCCGTTCACTAATCCCTTTACTATCTTTCTCTCGCACTCGATCATTTTCTTTTTCACTCATTCTTTATTTTTGTTCGTTTACTCAATCAATTGTTCCCTTAACAGTAACACTTGTTACTGTGTTATTACCTCGACTATTCATTCTTCAACTCTCTCCCTTCCGCATTTACTTCGCCACTGTATACATTAGTATGCATTTCACTCGCATTTACTACTCACTTCCTCTATCATTTAATATTTCCACTCCTTGTTCATTTGCTCCTTGTTAATGATTTTCTCATTTCCCAACTCGATCATATTCTCTCACTTATGCACTTACTATGGACTTCCCTCTCCACCATCATTCGATGTCTCATTCAATGAATAGTCAATGAATAGTCATTTATTCTGTCCTTAAACAATACAATATTGTAATAGACAACGTCTTATAGGCTAACAGGAACTTCCCAACCAGACCTATTTTACTTTTCAGTATTTACATTATATGATTTATTTTCACTAACCAACTACAATATCACAGTTTAATTAGGGCCTATATTTAATATCACAGAAAACTATAGAAATATTTGGGACAAAACAAAATGTAACAAAAAAGAACGGAACACTAATAAGCTACTAGAACATGATTTAACAGGAACATTAACATGTTCATTCTTACATTCTTTCATCATTCATTCTAACATTCTTTCTCGTATTCATTACTCCCTGGATATTTTTCTATCAAAATTGGAAACTAAGTAAGAAATCATAGAATTTTAATTTTTTACATGTTGGGATCCTATTTTGTATTTGTTTAACCAATATAAATATACTGTAATTCAATTATTGGCTAAAAAATTAAAGGCATTTAATTATTGTTCGTATAAACGACCACGCTTTATGTTAACTACAGTTCGTAAATGTAAATTTAATAAAATAACTAACATTTAGAAAGACATAACTCGTAGATCGCATGCTATCCACCTTTGAAGTCGAAATGTGAAACCAATACAGTAGCAGCGAACTTGAGTAGTGGCCTTTCAGCATGCCAAGCCATTTCAACCATTTCATGCTTGATTGGATAATAAAGAAGCGCTTTGGACCCTCTCTTTGTCTCAATCACGAGTTCCTTTGTGTTCATTTTCGGTTAATAATTTTCGAACACAATTGTATCCTTCTTTATCGATACTTAAACGTCGTTCACGATTTCTTCAAACTTCTGTAAAAACTTTGAGATAACAATTAAAGAAAAAAACTGGGTAATTTTTATGTGATTTAAATTTTTTATTTAAAAAAATTGTATATATTATTTTAATTACTATAAATCAAATAATGCATGTTTTTTGTTGTCTCAAGTCTTGGCAACATCGAGATCATAGTTGAGCTAACCGTAAACTCTTGAACTACCGTGTGAAAGATCTCAAAAGTACCGGTAATTGTTTCGTTGGTTTGTAATGGTGTACCACGTTCAGGGGAGGTGTGGGGTGTTAAAACGCGATGCATATACGTATTCCGCACCTACCGCAGAGGATTTACCTAGCCTCGCGAAATGAATTTGTGGGGATCCTCTGCTTCCTATTTGTATGGAAGTTCTGTAATGTTACTGTATAATGCTTGTAAACACTACTTTTTTGTGGGTTTACTTTATATGAGGCCCCTTTCTCAAAATAGTGATATATAGTGATATGATTTTTTATATTTCTTTAAAATTAATAAATAAATATTCTACTTGAGTGACGATTTGTTCCAGGAGCAATACAATACAGTTAATCTTACTTTGGATCTCAAGACCTATGTTTGTGGTGTTTGTACCGTCCAAATCTGAGACTAAAGTAAAAAAAAGAAACAAAAAAAAAAACAAACTCCAAAAGTTAAAATCTTATATTAGTTTTCTCAGACTTTTTCTTTAAACACATCTGGTTGGGCTAAACAAAACGCTCCCTTAAAAAAAAGTTTGTCTCGCCAGTATTTTCATTAAAGATATCTATACAGTGTACATCATTTGATTGTTAAGACTGTCTAGCTTCTTCGGAATATTTCATCCAAAGAATTACATGTTTACCCTGCCGCAGAATCTTCTAGTTTTGAATAGTTTGCTCTTATTTTTGTTGTTAAAGTACTTTTGGTCTATTCTTGTACCTCTCCTATTCTTCTCGAGCTACTCATTCATTACCTCGCCTAATTATTCGGTGTGCCAAAGCAAGCATCGTCAATGCGGTCCCTCAAGAGGTGGCTAACGAAGATGAGTATTGTCACAAGCACAAGACAAGCTCGTTTGCATTCCTCGTGTAGTTGCTGTCGTAGCTGCTGAGGGTTTAATTACCAGCTGGCAGGCTACTGCTGATGCCACGTCGAGTGGATTCGGTAACAGATAGCAATTATGTCATCAAGTCACATCGGTTTTCTCGGTCACATTGGTCTGAGGACTGAAATACAGTCTGTCCCATAACTCTCTGGACAACGGTATACTGTACAGCTACCGTCGACTATATAGCTATTGGATAAAAATATAGCGGTTGAAGACAAATACATTTTTTATAAGAATGCGTTTCTAGTGAATAGTTTCCCGTTTATCTGTTTGCATGTATTTTTTTTTTTTTTACAAATAAATCCGTAACTCTTAAACGGGTTGAAGTACAGGGTTGACTTTTTTCACAAAAGTTTGTCTTATTAAGATACGTCTTAATATCTGTGCAAAATTACAGCAAACGATCCTTAAACGTGTCAAATTAAAAATGTGTGATCCCGAATTCCATGAAAAGAATATCAAAACACATAAAAGTTAGCCCATTTTACGTAAATTTCTTTGGTACCTTATTTTTTAAGAATGTTTAATGAATAACAGAAATTAATTAGGGCCTACTGTACTTTCGTAGTGCATGACCACTTTTTCCATTGAAACAACTTAAAAGGAGTAATATCATTGTTTAAATGGAGAAATGTGAGTATGCATTACAAAAATTATTAATTTCTCTGTGATTCTTTATCCAATGTCATAACGAATTAGTTATCATTGAAATCTATATAAATTGAATAATCTATGATCAACATTATCTTCAGCCGGAAGATTAATCTCAATAATTGCAAATCATGATTATAATCTCTGAACTATATTGTCTTAATTTAGTTTTTGTCAGATTTTTACTGGCAATTTATTCAATGACCTTTCGGGTTTAATTTGCACAATTTCTCTCTATGCAAGCATGTAAAGTAACATGTATTCTCTGATAATAAAATATCAGCTAGGGGAAATTTTAAATCCTGATCGAGATTTTCTAGCCATTGATCGAAAGGAGCTATACAAAATACCAAAGAGTAATTAAACATTTCCATAGTTTTGTACCTTTTGGATCTCATTCGCAATAAGGTGGTTCTAGGCTGTAATCGCAGTTTCTAGTTGACGCTGTAGACCGTACTGGGGTAGTTAATTGATTTACTGTTGTCCTGGATGTCGTCCTTAATTCTATTACTTTCGACGTAACTTAATACACTCGTTCCTATGCCTGAGATTTTCTTTTGAAAGATTTATTTGGCCATTAGTGACATTTTTACTAGAATCACTAAGCAGTGCCTTAACATTATGCTTTAAAGTATTTGTCCTATTATTTTATCATTATGAAAATATAGTTAACTTTCTAGCAACTGAGAAAGTCTCATTGTTATTATTAAGTGTATTTTATCATTATTGTACTTTACTGTACTTTGCTTACACTCATCTTCCTTTTCAGGTAAGGCGCCGGCAACCTATAGGTGGTTTAGCAACATAGTAAGTCTCATTATAAGAAACGATTTCGGCTTTAATTAAAGGCCAAACTGAATGCATATAAAAGCGTTTTTATAGTCTTTCAATTTTTAATTAAATGTTTTACATTATATATGTGTAATATAATACAGTATGTATTTATATGACTAAGAGCTTAAGAACTTTGGTATAATAAGTTGGTTGAAGGTGCTGTACATTTATAGTGTACCCAAATAGATCAATTTCTTTTACATGGTTACGTTTTACTTAATGTTTTATTTATTCAGTAAATTTGTTTTAAAGTGGTTTAATTTTTTTCTATTTTAAATATTTAGTGAGACTTATGATCTATATTAACTTATTAGTTTTACTTAAAATTAAATCATGCTACTCTAATGATGGTTAATTTTATCTTTATAGTTTCTATACACAGGTTTACTGGTTTGCCCTAAAACAGTCAAGGGGGGCTACCGTTTCTTCTTCTAAAATCGTGTTAAGGTTGAGGGTTAAGAGTCATCTTCACCCCTGGGCCAGTAGCCCATTGTTGCGCAGTCGGAAACGTTAACGATACGGCTTTAATGCTAAAACATGGTATTTCATTCCCCTGTTTTAGACGCCGTTTTTCAACCGATTTTCTTTAAACTTGGTAAGTGTTTAGTTAAATAGTTATATTAGGTCTCTCATACCTCGAAATTTTACTAAATTTTGAAATATTACTAAGGAAAATCGAGTTACTTTGTGACGTCACAGAGAGTAATATTTTTCAAATTTTCAAAATTTCGCGGTATGAGGGACCTAATATAACTATTCAACTAAACACTTACCAAGTTTAAAGAAAATCAGTTGAAAAACGACGTCTGAAACAGGGGAATAAAATACCATGTTTTGCATTAAAAGCCGTATGGTTAACATTAATGGGGTACTGGCACAGGGGTTAAGATGACTCTTAAACGCTCCAGCGCTCGCCTCTTTGTCGGGCTTGGTTAGGCACAGATTCTTCACGATCGTTTGTTCAGGGCTACGCGTACTTACATTGATTGCCTTTTAAATTTGAAACCAATTTGATTTTAATTTGTTAAGCAGGTAATTTTATTATTAGTGTTTTCAAATGTGCTCTGTGAGGTCATAAAAACCTTAGGCCTAATTTGTCAGTATTTTATCACGTTCTTTCGTGTAATCCTGACAAAATAACGATCACGAGGACCAGGTGATCGTTATTTTAAAACGCAGAAAAAACAATCGAGGACCCTGACCTTGAAATTACGATTATTGAATCGTAATTTTTGTTTAGTATGTGTTTTTAATATGCTTTAGTGTGTTTGGGGTTAAACAGAAATTTAATATAACTTTAAATTTCCATAAGAAATGCAACAGTACAACTTTAAAATCCGGTTCATCAGTTACAAGCCTTGAAGCAATGTTTACAAGTGCCTAAAACCCACAATGAATTTAGAGAATATGACGAGGACTTCTAAACTGTCTGTTGAATTATATTTATACATGCACTGTATCAGGAATGTATTTTAAAATTATAATTTTCATGACAGGCTAGTTGTTTTTAGAACGCACCGAATATTCGTGTCCATACCAAAATCCTATACTATAATACGAGCAATGTCTGAAGGGATGTGTGTTCCACGATCTTGAAATCTAGTGGTTAGATTTTGCTTAAACTTTGAATTGAAGAGTGTTTTGACCCAAAAATAAGTTTAGAAACAGTCTCAGTCGCAGAAAAAAATCGATTTTTGTCGAAATTTAAGTTTAAAAATCGTAATTTTTAACATTGGTCTTATGGGTTGCTATTTTGGTAACGAAATAACAACTGAAGGTAAACAAAAATAGAGTAACATTAATTTTAAGCAGTTTTTCTAACAGCTGTTATTTGTGAAGAGCCTGGTGTAGATTTAATAGCTTTATACCATGACACTATAATAACAAAAATGAATTAAAACCAACGAATAAGGCTTGGTTAACCTGGTACTAAACATACTATTTGTGAATTTTCAGTTTTTCTATGATATTAGTAACATCTAAACATGCATGTGTACAGAAGTGAATTGCGCTTTATAAAAATTAATTATTAATTAAAGTTAGTGTTCCTACTGTAATCTAACACGTTTTCTATTTATTATTTTTTAAATGAGCTCGAAGAGAAATAAAGTATTGTATTATGAAAGAGCCAAGTTGAAGTGGTTCGTAAATCTGATATAAGATAATTAGTAATTTAACTCAACTCTACCGTCTCATCAGCTACCAATGGTCATTCAACCAATCTTTTACGATGAGATATGGTTGATTGTTTGTAATTTAACAGGAGCTGACAGACAGGTGTTGTACAATCGCCGCGCCTGTGTTACTAAAGGATCCCAATGATAAGGAATCAGGTGGTGAGACAGATTGTTGTACAACAATGTAACCGTTGTTATCAATTGACTAATGACTTCCATTGTAATTCTGAGCAGAGCGTTCCAAGAAACGTTGTGTGACGCGGACTCCTTTGTTCGTTGTAATGATATCACAATTAATTAATTAATTCGTGCACTACATTTACATCATTCAAATATCAAATAAAATCATTATCAACGATTTTACCAACGTCTGCCCGGTATATTTACAAGTTTTCAGAATTATTCATAAACCCTTCTCGTCGTTTTCAGAAAAAAATTCTCTATACTTTATAAATATGTTTAAACCTTTTCGTCGAAGACCAAGGTTAATAAAGTTTTATCTATTCGTGTTTCAATTATAAGTTTAAAATGTGGATTAAGAGGTCACAGCTCTTTAAGAGTGTTTCATTCTCTAGGCAAAAAAAGTTTGTACAGCAATTGTCCAATAGTAATTCTGTATTACCAATCACTCCATTGTTTATATTAATTGAGGAACCCTGATTAAGCATGAACGGATTTAGGTCAAAATTGTTATTGGTGCCAGCTATCCTTAAGTATGAGTCGTTGTATACTCATTAAACACCAAAATCCTATTTAAATGGCAGGTTTTAAGGTCTATCCCACATAGGCCCTAGCTGTATAGGTATACTTGTCTGTTTTACATAAGCCAGCTACTTTTTTATGTTTTATTGAAATGCGATTTATAAAAACACATTAATAGAAAGAAAAGCTCTTACTGATCATGTAAAAATTACACAATGCTCGCGACCGCATTATGTTCAAAATATAGTTTAATTGCCTTTTGAAATTCTTGTTTCGGTTAGGCCTACTCGACTTGACTGCTTACGCGTTACCTGAAACAAATGTTTATTAACAAAAAACCCTTTTTGGTCCAATACAAAAACATTATCACAAAAACATGATAGAAATTATAAAAAAATCATCAAATATCAGGAGGTGCCAGGCACCCCCGTAAGTCCGCCCATGTGATTAAGTTCTTTTAAAATACCTTTGGGACGCATTATTTTCCCAATACGGTTAGATAACGGTAAAAACCCGTTTTAAACCACTAATTATATTTCATTCACCTTGCAAGAGCGACATGCTGTTATATGATAATAAGTAATAATAAAATACTGTCACTGCCTCATTAGAGAAAACTATGGGCAATAACATTTATATCCAGTATAGAGCAGACTTTTAAACAGAGTAGTTCTCCGTATAAGCATCAACACGATCTAACTAGTAATCTGATCCTCTGTAAAATCTCGATTTAACGGCGTAATCCGCTGATCCGGTGGTAAAACGTATCGGGAGCGGTTGAGCCTGATAAAGCCGGGTTCCACAGGAATCAATAACCTATTATTTTAACAGCCCGGCCGCTGGAGCTGTTATCTTTGCGGTATCACATGAGCCTCTGTTATCAGCCACTCTGTGCAGTGAGCCGTGCACCCTCCCACAAGGGCCGTTATGTTAGAGAGTAAAATGAACAAGTGGCGGAGCTTACGTGGAGATCATTTTCTAAAACTTCCAACGAAAACATTGAATCTTTCTTCCGTTTTATAAATTAGAAAGTTCAAATAAACTTTTAAGATAGTTTGTTTGTGGACCACTTAATGTGTTCCAGTATTTTATAATGGATACGACGAAGATATAGTGCCAAATTTAACTATACTATAAATCGCCTCCTGATGGAAATTCGACCAAAGTTTCAGTCGATCTATACCCAAGAAGTTTAGAAACATTTCACAACTAAAACATCTATTCTTCCTGTTTTTCCAGCAGTTGTTTTTACAACAGCTGTCTAATGATTCAGTCAATCCTCCTTCCACCATAAGATTGACATTGTAACTTTTGAAAGCCTGTGGGGCGTAGCCCTGGAGTCCGATGTGAATTAGAATGTGATTCTGCTATCTACAGGACTACCTTTCTAAAGGTATGTGCGGATTTCTCCTAAGATGCACCCGAGCTGAGGAAAAAGGAGGAAACGAAACATGCTTGCCTAATAATATATAGAAGATTAATGTGTGTAATGGTTTTTATTAAGTTTATTTTTAATTTTTCAACGAAAACTTACGACTATGACTATTGATAAATGGTAAAATATTCGGAAATTTTCAACTTAGGCTACATTGTAATAATTTCATCAATAAATATTTTCTACATAAGGGCGCTTAAAATAAAAATATAGTTCCGTCTAAAATAAGCGTATGATATGTAAATTATCCCCAAGTTGGTTGAAAACAATTTTCTAATAAATTTTAACCTGATTTGAAATTTATAAAACAAGCAGGCCAAACCAATTAGAACGCCTATGATAATACAGTTGGAACCACTGAGGGTTGTGACGAGCAATCAGCCATCAACAATGTCATTAGTGCGGTCGAGCATGTTATTAATTAATGGCGAGGGGTCTCAGGAGGCAATCCGTGTCAACGAGCGGTCGTGGCGATGTCTCATCACCCCAGCCCTCCCTGTAGCCTTGAGACACGGCAGTGGAGAAATGGATGGTTAAACAAGTAATCTGGCTGCACTAATGTCCTTACCGCATTGAGATTAATCAAGCTTTTGAGAGACAAACCCTGCCAAAACAGGGGTTGTGGCGGTGTCTCCTCACCCCAGCCCTTCCTACAGCCTTGAGACACAGCAGTGGAGAAAATGGATGGTTAAGACAAGTAATCTGTCTGCACCAATGTCATTACCGCATCAAGCTTTTGAGAGACAAGCCCTGCCAAAACAGGGGTTGTGGCGGTGTCTCCTCACCCCAGCCCTTCCTGCAGCCTTGAGACACAGCAGTGGAGAAAATGGATGGTTAAACAAGTAATCTGGCTGCACCAATATCATTACCGCATCAAGCTTTTGAGAGACAAATCCTTCCAAAACAGGGGTTGTAGCGGTGTCTCCTCACCCCAGCCCTTCCTGCAGCCTTGAGACACAGCAGTGGATAAAATGGATGGTTAAACAAGTAATCTGGCTACACCAATGTCATTACCGCATTGAGATTAATCAAGCTTTTGAGAGACAAACCCTGCCAAAACAGGGGTTGTGGCGGTGTCTCCTCACCCCAGCCCTTCCTGCAGCCTTGAGACACAGCAGTGGAGAAAATGGATGGTTAAGACAAGTAATCTGTCTGCACTAATGTCCTTACCGCATTGAGATTAATCAAGCTTTTGAGAGACAAACCCTGCCAAAACAGGGGTTGTGGCGGTGTCTCCTCACCCCAGCCCTTCCTACAGCCTTGAGACACAGCAGTGGAGAAAATGGATGGTTAAGACAAGTAATCTGTCTGCACCAATGTCATTACCGCATCAAGCTTTTGAGAGACAAGTCCTGCCAAAACAGGGGTTGTGGCGGTGTCTCCTCACCCCAGCTCGTCCTGCAGCCTTGAGACACAGCAGTGGAGAAAATGGATGGTTAAACAAGTAATCTGGCTGCACCAATATCATTACCGCATCAAGCTTTTGAGAGACAAATCCTTCCAAAACAGGGGTTGTAGCGGTGTCTCCTCACCCCAGCCCTTCCTGCAGCCTTGAGACACAGCAGTGGATAAAATGGATGGTTAAACAAGTAATCTGTCGGCACTAATGTCCTTACCGCATTGGGATTAATCAAGCTTTTGATAGACAAACCCTGTCAGAACAGCGTTGTGGCGGTGTCTCCTCACCCCAGCCCTTCCTGTAGCCTTGAGACACAGCAGTGGATAAAATGGATGGTTAAACAAGTAATCTGTCGGCACTAATGTCCTTACCGCATTGGGATTAATCAAGCTTTTGATAGACAAACCCTGTCAGAACAGCGTTGTGGCGGTGTCTCCTCACCCCAGCCCTTCCTGTAGCCTTGAGACACAGCAGTGAAGAAATGGATGGTTAAGGCAAGTAATCTGGCTGCACCAATGTCATCACCGCATTGATATTAGGCCTAACCAAGCTTTTGAGAGACAAACGCTGTCAGATCAGGGGTTGTGGCGGTGTCTCCCCACCCCAGCCCTCCCTGCAGCCTTGAGACACAGCAGTGGAGAAAATGGATGGTTAAACAAGTAATCTGGCTGCACCAATGTCATTACCGCATCAAGCTTTTGAGAGACAAATCCTTCCAAAACATTGGTTGTGGCGGTGTCTCCTCACCCCAGCCCTTCTTGCAGCCTTGAGACACAGCAGTGGAGAAAATGGATGGTTAAACAAGTAATCTGGCTGCACCAATGTCATTACCGCATCAAGCTTTTGAGAGACAAATCTTTCCAAAACAGGGGTTGTGGCGGTGTCTCCTCACCCCAGCCCTTCCTGTAGCCTTGAGACACAGCAGTGGAGAAATGGATGGTTAAGACAAGTAATCTGTCTGCACTAATGTCATTACCGCATTGCGATTATCAAGCTTTTGATAGACAAACCCTGTCAGAACAGCGTTGTTTATTTATTTATTTATTTATCGACGGTCAGCGCCATTTACAATAAGTGCATACTTAAATTAATATTACAACTTTGTACAATACAATATAATTTCTTATTAAAGTAACTTCATGCTTCAAGATACAATGAATGCCCCTAATGTGACACAACATATTTCATTGAATTGATTTCTCTGCAGACAATGATTAAACAATACAAATTATTAACAGTACAATAAAATATTTTAACATCACAATAACTTAATAACAATAATAATTCAACAATAACAATAATTAACAAGACAACAGAAAAGCAGTGCAACAAGAACTAACGTACAATAAATAATTCAGGCAAACAGGCAAACAAGAACAATTTGGAAATTGCATTAAATATAAATTCGTTCTACAATAATAATAACCTAAAAACTATGTTCAATCCAGTCCAGAGACAAAAGTTTCCTCTTGAATGCTGCGAGGGACACACCAAAGAAATCAAGTTGAAGAGAGACAGCATTTCCATATCTCAGCATCCGAGGAAAGGAACTATTGTAGCGATAGGATGTGTAGAGGAGAGGCTTGCTGAACAATTCCTGAGATCTAGTGCTTCTAGGGATGCGGAAGTCTACCAAGGCCAGAAGTTCAGAACAGTCAATGACGCCATTTAGTAGTCTGTAAAGAAACATGATGTCCAAGTATCTTCTTCTTGACTCCAAAGGTAGCAGACCAAGGCTCCTTCGCAACTCCAGTACAGGCACGTCCAGATAGTTGAAACCCATTCGGACTCCAATCGCTTTAATAAACCTGGTCTGGATCCTTTCTAATAATTCACAATGGTTTTTCTGGAAAGGAGACCAGATGATTGATGCATATTCGAGATGAGGTCTCACCAAACTAATAAATAGATGTCTCAATGCAGTGACGGAGAGACCATCACGAGAGGCTCTCAGAACAAACCCAAGAGATGCGTTAGCCTTCTTCGAGATATGCAACAGGTGCTCCATTGGGTCGAGACTTGGAACCATGATGACTCCGAGGTCCTTTACCTTGTCTGTTCTCTTGAGTAGAGTACCCCCGATGAAGTAATCGAAGTTAAAAAGCGATTGGGACCGGGTAAATGTCATAGTAGAGCATTTCTCAGGGTTTAGATCCATATCGTTTAGGGCACACCACTCCACCAGTCGATCCAGGCTCTCTTGCAATCTAAGATAGTCGCTTGGACCAGTTATTTCTGCATATACTTTGGCATCGTCAGCAAAGAGTAGGAAATGCGTTGAAATCTTAAAGCCAATGTCATTAATAAACAAAGTGAAAAGAACTGGTCCCAACAATGAACCCTGAGGGACGCCCGATAAAACAGGAAATGGCTCCGAAAACACTCCTCCAAATCTCACACGAAGGTGCCTATTCTCAAGATAACTCACAAACCAACGTAGCAGGCTACCGTTTATCCCATATGTTTCAAGTTTTGAGATGAGGTGAATGTGGCTAATCCTGTCAAACGCTTTTGCAAAATCCAGGTATATAGCATCCACCTGAGTGTTCCTAGAGAAAGATTGCAATATTTTGCTTTGAAAAACGGCCAGATTTGTAGATGTAGATCGCCCTGGGAAGAACCCATGCTGCTCATCAGCAAGTAAGCCTTTAAGCAAGTAAGTGGCGGTGTCTCCTCACCCCAGCCCTTCCTGTAGCCTTGAGACACAGCAGTGGAGAAATGGATGGTTAAGACAAGTAATCTGGCTGCACCAATGTCATCACCGCATTGATATTAGGCCTAACCAAGCTTTTGAGAGACAAACGCTGTCAGAACAGGGGTTGTGGCGGTGTCTCCTCACCCCAGCCCTCCTTGTAGCCTTGAGACACAGCAGTGGAGAAATGGATGGTTAAGACAAGTAATCTGTCTGCACCAATGTCATTACCGCATTGAGATTAACCAAGCTTTTGAGAGACAAACGCTGTCAGAACAGGGGTTGTGGCGGTGTCTCCTCGCCCCAGCCCTTCCTGTAGCCTTGAGACACAGCAGTGAAGAAATGGATGGTTAAGACAAGTAATCTGTCTGCACCAATGTCATTACCGCATTGAGATTAATCAAGCTTTTGAGAGACAAAGCTGTCAGAACAGGGGTTGTGGCGGTGTCTCCTCGCCCCAACCGTTCCTGTAGCCTTGAGACACAGCAGTGAAGAAATGGATGGTTAAGACAAGTAATCTGTCTGCACCAATGTCATTACCGCATTGAGATTAATCAAGCTTTTGAGAGACAAACGCTGTCAGAACAGGGGTTGTGGCGGTGTCTCCTCACCCCAGCCCTCCCTGTAGCCTTGAGACACAGCAGTGGAGAAAATGGATGGTTAAAACAAGTAATCTGGCTGCACCAATGTCATTACCGCATTGAGATTAATCAAGCTTTTGAGAGACAAACCCTGCCAGAACAGGGGTTGTGGCGTCTCCTCGCCCAAACCGGTGACTTTGACTAATTGTTATACAAATTATTTTTTATGAAGAACAATCAAGTTGTAATATATTGTTATTCCACCGTAGAGTAAGGAAGCAATTAATCTGTAGAGATTTTGGAAGAGATTCCTTGGCATTACATTTTATTGTGGTGATATTATAACACAACCAACTCTTCGAAGGACTTTTTTCTAGTAGTTTGGATGAAAATTGTATCTTTAATCACAATCGAACAATCTTACTAATTGATATTATCGTGGTTGAGTAAGAAATTAATAACCTATAAGAGATCTTCTAATGCAATTTTTGCATTAGAAGAAGACGTTGAGCTGTGGTGATATTATAACACAAAGAACTTTTCAGCAACCTTGTCTCATGGTTACGATCAAATAGTTAAAGAGTGTCTCTTAATATAAATAAAAGGTGTATCACATGTCATAAAAAGAACTGTGCTATAGAGTTGTCTTAATTTATCCAACCATTCCATAGCCTATCCCAAGGCTTTGGTAGAAAGAATTTTAGGAGTACAGCAGGTAAAAATAATGTACTGGTTAAAAGACATTATCATTAAACGCTATCACAAGCACTGCTTTCAAAGGTAATTGTTCCGTTCAAGAACTTTTTTGTTCTTGTTGTGGATTTTTAGCCACGAGCTCAATTGGAGTTAGTTTAATAACCGTGAAAAATCTAGTTTCCTTCCCACGATCATTTAATGTACGATGTTATCATTATGGACATTTTTTTAGCAACGATACTGAACAAAAATCATCTCATAAATAATTCAACGTGTTACATTTCAACCAGTGGTTTATTAAATTTAAACTAGAGTGCGCCCCACATAGGCTGGCGTGTGAGCGGAGCGAACGAGCTCGTTTTACGTGTTACAAGTTCACGATGCAAATACTCGGTCTCCCCGATACTGATTTGTACTTGTAAATTCATTATTGTAATGTACTAAGACCGAGCTATTCTTGCGCGTCATTGATCGTCAATACTCTCGTACAGTATGAAGTGCTCGTTGGCCTGCACTGCTGTTGACGAGTTGGTTGTTTGCACACAGTTTGTGCTGATGCCTGAGAGTCTGCTTTTCCAAAACAACACAACCTCGAGTACAGGCTTTCAATTGATTGTTTAATCATGTTGTGTTGTCAAGGACTTCTCCTGCCTTCGGGTCCTATTGTCACTCTTGTATTGATGTTCAATAAGTTTATATTATAGTTCTTCAGATGTGTAACACCAACACGAATGGTAACATTTTATGGTATATTGTAGAAACTGTTATTGGTTTTGAAACACAACCCGGAACAGAGATAATAATTTGAAAATGTAAAACAATTAATATTTTTTTATGTCTACCCAAAGTCAGACAACATATGGAAACTTAGTTTGTTATTGCTATCTACAGGGTGTCCCGGAACTCTCTGGAACCCTTTTGTATATTTATTCCTTACATCGAGGCAAGAAAAAAAAAAAAAAACATCGTATAAATAGGGGTCTAAAATGCATCGTTTAGCCGCTAGCCGCCATTTTGTTTTTTCACGTAATAATTTTTATTTCCGTAACGGGTGGTTGTATTCAGTTCATATTTGGTATGAATCTTTATCATGCTAATGTACATTTTCAAGAAAAAATTTAATTTTGTCCACTGTGTATTTTTAAAATGGCGGCCATTTTAAATTTTCAAACTCAAATATCTCAAATTCAGTAAATTTCATAAAAATTTTACTTTAAACAAAAAAGTTGCCAAATCTAATTATCTAACCAACGGTACCAAGTTTGTAAGGATCTGATAACAAATAACCGAGTTATTGCGATTTTTCTCCAAAAAAAAAAACATTGTTTTTGCATTATAATTAATGCAAAATTATGGCCATTTTCATAGAAAAATCGCAATAATCGGTTATGTGTTATAAGATCCTTACAAACTTGGTACTGTTGGTTAGATAATTAAATTTGGCAACTTTTTTGTACAAAGGAATTTTTTTTTTTTTTAATTTACCGAATTTAAAATATTTGAGTTTGAAAATTTAAAATGGCCGCCATTTTGAAAATACACAGTGGAAAAAATTAATTTTTATCCTGAAAATGTACATTAGTATGATAAAGATTCATACCAAATACGAACTGAATACAATCATCCGTTACGGAAATAAAAATTATTAAGTGAAAAAAACAAAATGGTGGCTAGCGGCAAAAAGATGGATTTTAGACCCCTATTTGTATGATGTTTTTTTCTCGTCTCGATGCAAGGAACAAATATACAAAAGGGTTCCAGAGGGTTCCGGGACACCCTGTATATATTAAATAATAGGCAAGCATGTTTCTTTTCCTCCTTTTTCCTCAGGTTGTGGGCATCGTTGGAAAAAACCGCGCATACCGTTAGAAAGGTATTGTGCTGTAGACGAGCAGAATCACACTTTAGTTCGCATCGACCCCCAGGGCTATGCCCTACAGACTTTCAAAGTTTAAATGTTAATCTTATGGGAGAAGAATAATTGATTGAATCATTAGTCAGCTGTAGCAATAACAAATGCTAGCAAGTCAGGAAGAACAGATGTTTCAGTTTCAAAAACATTTCAAAACTAGTTGGCTCAAGATCAACTGAATCTTTGGTCGAATTTCGACATGTGGGCGATCCCTAGTATCCTATCCTATACTCTTATACGAGCAATGTTTGCTTGCTTGCACAATTATCTCAAAAACGGCTCCGACGATTTCCTTCAAATTTTGGAATAAACTTAGTTTTACCTTAAAAATACGATTGAGATGGGTCTCGCCCCCAGGGAAAATCTAATTTTGCTAAAAATTAAAGTTTAAAATTACAAAATTTTAACATTGGGCTTATGGGTTGCCATGTTGGCAACGAATTAACAACATATAAACAAGAAGTACATTCAGAACTTCAAAAAGAAATGTAACAGCTGTTTATGTACTGCATATTAAATGTCAATAAAGTTTATTCTGATATTTAAATTTACTAATATTTCACCGAGCAACGCTCGGTCCTCCTGGTACTAGATAGATAAGGTAAGAATTTTCAAACTATGTTTATAACTGTCAAAATCAAACCGGTGTCAAATAAGACGGATTCAGGCCTGTAGTGTAGTAAAATTAGTCGCGAGAAGTGAAAGTTGTTTATAAATTGCGATTGGTTACTTTTTTAGTGTTTTTAATATTCTTCTATACATACACTCACCAGACGGTAAATGTAAGAGACATCATAACTGTAGGATATCGTTAAAAACTTCGCTTCAAGTTTTGGCCGGCGCAACTCAAGTAGGACAGAGTATTTTGCGAAGTTTGCGAGCGAGTCGCCGCCAGACCGTTGTGTCCAGGCTTGTTGTTCAGACGGCTATGAAGTTTGTAACAAGTTTATTCAAGGGTCGGATGTAGTTTGAAACTTTTACGAGTTCCGTTGCAACAGGTAAAAAGTCCATTTCGGGATGTTGTTTACTTTCCAGAATGTATAATTTAGTTTGCAATGTGTTGCTTGTAGTTTTTTTATCTTAACCAAACTCTGCTTTGGATACTCAAGTCAACCGTTGGGCAACCCAGTTGAGATGTTATATCAATAAATATGAAGGCCTGTAATGCTAAGTACTTGCAACTTTAAAATCCGCAATATAATTCATCTTTACGTACCTAATATACAGGGTGAACAACTTAACTGTGCCACCATTGGCATATCCTAAACTATGAGATTTAGAGAAAACTTTAAATGGGAAACATCACCTATTTTTTTAAGATGATAAAAAATATGAATTCCATTTTCTTAGAAATGGCCGCCATTTTCCAATATGGCGGCCAACTTTAAAATTTCTTATGGAACACCCTATATTTTATGGTGTTTTTTAAATGTACATGTAATTTTAAGACATTTTTATTCTTTGACATTTTTCTCTAAACCTAACTGTTAGGGAGCTACAGGCAATTAAAGTTCATTTTTAGTTCCATAAGAATAACATGGGTCAAACTTTATCTGCTCATATCTCCGAGACCATTAAGTAAAATAAAAAATACTCAAGAATAAAAATGTCTTAAACAGATGTTTTATTGCCATTTTTTCATAATAACACCAATTTTCTACAAATTTTATTTTTTGGCCGCCATATTGGAAATAAGTTAATTTATGCGTAAATGATAATTTTTATGTGTGAAACGTTCTTTAAACATAATTTTAAGACATTTTCATTCTTGAGTATTTTTTATTTTACTTAATGGTCTCGGAGATATGAGCAGATAAAGTTTGACCCATGTTATTCTTATGGAACTAAAAATGAACTTTAATTGCCTGTAGCTCCCTAACAGTTAGGTTTAGAGAAAAATGTCAAAGAATAAAAATGTCTTAAAATTACATGTACATTTAAAAAACACCATAAAATATAGGGTGTTCCATAAGAAATTTTAAAGTTGGCCGCCATATTGGAAAATGGTGGCCATTTCTAAGAAAATGGAATTCATATTTTTGATCACCTTCAAAAATAGGTGATGTTCCCCATTTAAAGTTTTCTCTAAATCTCATAGTTTAGGATATGCCAATTGTGGCACAGATAAGTTGTTCACCCTGTATATAATTTATTATTATTTACTCAATATTTTAAGTATTTATATTATTTTATTTATAGTCAGTGTAAAGTCAAGATTGGCTTTTACGTATGACAACGTGTGCTCATTGTTCTGTTGAAGGCTTTTATGTTGATTAAATTAACATAGCCTACTTCGTCTACTCCCAACACATGTTTGGTTTCCAATCTGTCAAGATTAGAGTGTTTTGCCTTTTAATGAATTTCTATGTAGGGAGTACGCCATTATTTAAACTACGTAATTTTTACTTGACATTTCTTGACCACTTTATTCGTTAACGATTTTGCAAAGTAATATGTGCTGAGCTAACCTTTTGTGCGTTACATTCGTCTGCATTTGCATTCTTGCATGTAGCGAGTAGGCAAAACCTGTCGTTTTAACCACTTACTTATCATGTGAAAGCCAATTTTGTTGAAAGGTACCAACTGTATGCAGCACAGTATCCTATAATATAATGTATTTACATTTATCAATGAGCCGAAATTCAGATGCTAATGAAACATTGTACGACTTACGAAGGTGTATGGCTAAGTCACTTTTCATAAGTTCTTGACTATTATGATTTAATGGTGAAACGGTATTGTGTGATGTTTATAAAATAAGTTGTTTACATTTTAAAATGTCATGAATCCTTGACTTTTTATAGTTTTGTTATATTTACGCCTGAGACATTTCATAACGTTTTGAAGGTTAAGAGTCCCAAACCCGGGTCTTGTTACCATTTCTTCAGGATTAACATCGATCTATTGTTGGATAGCATCATTAATTAATAAATAGCAGAATGAAATATTGCCAATGGCTTGTACGGTTTAATCGTTAAACGGCAATGTGTGATGTTTAAAATGCAGTTGTTTACATTTTTAAAAGTCAGTATTTTAGTTTAAAACTCTTACAAATTGTGATGAATAACATATTTATTTATTATGAGTCTACTAACATACCCACATAGAGAAAATATTAGAGAAAATATTAAGAAAACATTGTTATGTCACTTTCCATATGATGAGATGGTAAATAAATTATAAAGTATTTTTATTTTATATGTGAGTACCAGGGAGACCAGGCTTATGCTCAGAAAAATTGTTAAGTGTCACTTTCCTTTCTCAAATAAAACTCGTTCGTTCAGCTCCTTCACCCTCTTTTTTGACGAGTTCATTGGTTTGTATCTATTCTTAAAACCTGGTGGCTGGCTAAATTAGCCATACGATATCTATCTATCTATCTATCTACAATTGTCAAATTGGTAGCTAAAAAAGTTTGATAAGGATAACATGGGAACTTTGAAGGGTTCTAGACGAAAAACGATTTTTTCCAGCCATGGTATTAATTCCAATCGATTCGTCGTAGCCGAAACCCCCAATAATAAAAAAAAACCTTGGACGGGAAATGATCTCTAGTCGTAAAAACATTGCTTGTTTTAGAGGATAAGATAAGAGATCTTATTGTAATTAGATAAATCATAGTTTATCTGAATCCCGTGTATGCTGCTACGGTCACAAAATTGCCTTCTTTATCCGTCTCATTTTGCATCTCTAAATGCAAAATAAGCCTACGATCTCTAAATACACATCATCCACGATATTTTAAACGGTTGTTGCGAAGACAGAAAGTGATTTCTGCTTGTAGCCAACCACGTGGGATAGACGCGGGCGAGGTGTCAAGTGTATTATTAGCTGTTAGCTCAGAGGGGGCGAAAATAAAGCCGCATCAAGGTTAGCGTCTGACCCCGGGAGGCAAAACACACACGACTTGATGGCACAAAATGTTTACTCTCTCCGTGTTTTATTTTGGAAACTTGCAGTGTTCCTCTGTCTGGATTTTTCCAGAACGTACGTTGTGATCTGTCTCAGATACTTAAAGAAATGAATTCAATATATAGATTAAATATTAAACTTAAAATGTGGTCTTACGTAGTCTAATCTCAAGAGAAACGAGATTCATTGAGGATACTGGATGCAATTAGATTTTCATCAAGTGTGTGTGTCTTCAAAGAAGAATGAATTGCAGATCAAACTGATTTGCCTACGATTCCACTGTATTGCCATTTCAGACTTGAACAACTCCGAAAGAATCTATGAGCTTATAATTAATAGGTAGAAATTTTGAGTACATCCATTTTGTTGCGAATTGGCTTTACAACATTTTATCCATGATTATCATTGATTGCTCCAGATGTCAACTTGGTAAAGCATCACACAATTAAAATAACCAGTTGCATCTTATTATTTACAAAGTATATATTTTTTTTTCTAGTCAGATTGTTAGGGCATCAAATATAATCTGTTTACCTTTACAATATTGCCATTTGTTAATATAGATCTAGGTATAAAACTCTCTGATAATTTAATATGTATCCCTAAAGCGAATGATTTGGTTGCTCGCACACAAACAGTGTTGCCTCATTTTAACCCTCTGAGGTAATTGATTGTCAATTTACAGTGTATTATCGCTGGAAGAACTTCAATTTATAACTTTTATTTTTAGCAAAAGATGGTACCCTCAACAGATGTTTGATACCTTCAGGATCTATGTGTTCCATTCCAAAAGTTAAATTGTATGTTTTGCAAATTAAAAATACCCCCCGTCGCAGCAGACCTGCGTACTCAGCGAATTTCCAAATTAGTAATATTAATTTTGACCAGCTAAACTTGTAAACAAAATTTCATCACGTGCTCATAAATAGGGAAATAAATGTCTATTCTCCTTAAGATAAATATAGGAAAGAGTATGCAGGTATGCTGCCATGGGGGACACTAAAAGTAGGCTTTTAGCATAGAAAAAATTTATTTCGACCATATAAAGCCATATAGTAAGTTTCATCAATATCTGTCCATAAATAAAAGAGTTTGCCTATTCTCCATAAAATGATTATCATGGGAAAAGAGTATGCAGGTTTGCTGCCATGATAAGTACAAAAACCAAGATTTTTTACCTTAAATGGATGAATCTCAACCAAATGAAGCTAAATACCAAGTTCCATCCAAAAATATTGGTTAATAAGTGAAATATTAACACATCCTTATTCTCCATAAGATTAACATTGGAGCCCTAAAAGACAATGTACTGTCTTTAGACTTTGTAATATCTCGGTAACCAATGGAGATAGAGCAAAGCTTCAAAATACTAAATTGTGTGTTTTTTTGAGCTAAATCCAATGGTCGAAATAAAAATTTAAAATTTTTAAAATTTACATATGAAAAATGCAAAAAACCCATTTTTGGGGTACAAAACCCCCCAAAACTACCCCTTCCGGTAGGTCGATATGTCTGGTTTTCGAACTCATCCAAATAAACGTAGGATTACACATCTCTACCAAATTTGGTGTCGATCGGACCATTTTTACGGGAGTTATCGTGTCTAGTGACACACACACACACATATATATATATATATATATATATATATATATATATATATATATATGTATATATGTATGTATATATATATATATATATATATAAATTTTAATGACTATTATTTTTGGTTTCTGGGCACCTCAAAACAAAAAAGTAACATGGTCCCGGGCTTAGGTCTTACCATGAGACCTACGGTAATAGCTAATTCCCTATGGGAAATTCGCTAAAAAAGGAAAACATTTATCCTATTTTATTATCTCTATTATAATAATTACAAAGCATTGTTTTAATAACAGTTACTTTATTCAATTTAAACTTGGATGTTTAGCAGAAATAAAAATATTAAATCAAAAAATCTTATCATATTTAATTATTTATTTTATATGATTGAACAAATAGAAAAATGAACTTTTCAGTACAGTGTAGCACAAAACGTGCAGTTTGGACACGATAAGTGTGTGGTCTAGTGTTTGCAGTGGCATGCGGCTGCAGTTGTGTACATTGTTTACTGTGGCACCGCCGCCATTACCTCTCGCATGACACTCGCACTCACACCGGCAACTTCTCAATTAATTGTTGTTGTTCACCGTTTTAATTAATCTGTTACCTCAAAATAGTCGGTTCTCGTAAGCGAAAATATTTATACAGTTCCCAACTTATTTATGTATAAGATAACTTTTAATGTTACTTTCACACATAATTGTTTATTCCGTTTGAATTAAAAAGGGATAATGAATTTAAATAAACGATCAATTGCCACAAATAAAAAAATATTATACGTTTTTAAACATCGACGAGAAGCGAGGGGAACTTGTTCTTTCAATAAATTTTGTTTGGTCATAACTCTGCAGATTTTCACATTTTTAACAGTCTTCATGACAATTAAACTCGCGTTTGAGGTACAGCGTTGAAATTTTGTACTCAGATTTGTCTGATTGAGATCTGTTATCGTGCAAAGTTATACGTATTATCATCAACCATTTCAAAATGTTTAAATGGGGAAATGTGATAATTCATGACGAAAATAATTGATTACTCTGTTATTTGTGATTCAATATAAACAAACAGGATATTATTAAAATCTACATATTATTAGATAACTTTTACGTTTCTGCAATTTGTTTGTCAAGTTTTCTTGGAATTTGCATAATATATTTTAAATGGCCGCACCAAGACAGATCTTAATAAAACAAACGTTTGTGCAGAATGTCAACGCTGTACCTTAAACTGATTATGAGCTATGGATTTTTCGTGAAAAAAAAAACAGACAGACATGTAACTAGGAACCAACCAGAGACACATGTAACTATAGTGAAGTGTGTTTGTCTTAACCTAAGCAAGAACGCCATTTACCACTGTCAAGAGAGTTACGGGACACCCTTTATAGTTCCATCGAAAAAATTTTTGTCTTTAATAGCTTTCAAACATCTCGTGAAAAGCGTGAAAAGTTTTCTTGTCGAATTAAAAGTGAAAAATTGTCTATACTAGTAAAGAAATAATGAAGAATACTTTAGTTTCGTTTGAAGTCGAAACTCTAGTGAGAAAAATAATCTAAATTGTGTATGATTAAGAGTAAAGTCGTATTTACTATTAGATTACTAGGGGGAGGGGGAGGGTAAAGAGCACGTGTTTATAAGTAAAAAATGTTTAAACGTTTAGGTTTATTCATAAATACATGTTTTTCTCTAAATTAGATATTCGAGCTAGCAATAGAGATAACAAAGCACTGCCTGTGCACAAAATCGCTTGCGATAGTAAATGGATTTGAAATTTATATTGGCATTTTGTTCATGACTGGAAATGTTAAATCTAATTGTGTAACCCGCGTACAAAATTCTGTAATCAGTAAGATTTTGTCATAATATTTGTTCCCAACTGTCAAGGAATTAAATGAACTAATTAAAATATTGGAGTTGTATGTGTGGAAGAAATAAATTTGGGGACAATGCGGGGTTGCTTGTCCGTAACAGCCGGGCCGCGGAAAACTTTATTGTTACACGTGTTGTTACATTTGCTCACGCGGCTGCGAGTTGGCCGCCAGTCCGCCTGTGTAACTAATTAACTTTAGGTGGTTGAGTGAACCTTTATTAGGCAACGCCGTTTTGTACCGTAAGGCACAAAAGCACATGTAATCGGTGATTTTTACTTTAAGTACCCGGTACATGTTGTGCTCAGATTTTTTTCAATACAATATACAATTGATAGTACTTTAATATTTTCATTTCCCTTGATAATTCAAAACTTCATGTATGTTACTGTATGTATTCTTAAATAAGCTTGGGATATAGTTTTCTATTCACCCAAACCAAGAAAATTATATTTTTATTAAAACTGTTTTTAGGTTAAACGTATTGCAAGTTATTTATTGAATACCTTATTGAATACCTTTATTGAAATGGCGACCTAACTCAATAGGTAGTTTAAAGCCAAGTATGAATGAGGGATGAGTGTAGGATGATTGTGGCGCGATCTTGTAGTCTTGTTACTGACTAAGGCCGACATTCTCCTTAGACAGGACTGTTAATTCATAGCCCAACAGCCAATGGTATCTAGGGACCTACAGTTTAACATGGGATCCGAACCACAATTTCAACCTCCCATATACGAATTGGTCTAAATATTTAAAGCATAAGAGCATTTTTTGTAATCTTAATTGATTTTCTGGCTCTTGTTCTTACTAAAACCCACCTTAAAAGCTAGTGGTAAACTTATCAAGATTTAAAATGTAGTTGGTTGACAATTAATAAGCACAACTTCCACACATGGTCATTCTTCATATTAGCCTGCACTGTGTAGGTTATTATTCTCAATATATTCCTAAGTCATTTTTAAAAGTTTTAGTACAATTTAATACAATTTAGTACGTTTAGTACAACCTCTACTAATGAGAATTATTTAAACTTGAGGTTTTGCGTACCTTATTCTATTTTACCGGTATGGTCTAACCACGTATTCATGGAATACCAATGGATGTACAAAGAAGGAATATATACAAAATTATTAGACATTTGATGGTATTTATCTTAAAATTTATCCTTTTCTTGTTGACATAATGTTCTCACCAAACCCTTTCATATCTCGAACATAATTATTCTTAATATTACTTAATGTCATAGGTATAAAACAATTGTATCTAATAATTTATAATCCACTTCAAAGTTCAATCCGTGCCCAGAATCCGAGTTTTGCATTCAAGCCGCATACAAATGGCCCGTAGTTGACATGGGAAACTAGGTGAAAAGTCTGGAAAGAGGTTGACACGCCATTCAGAGTCAAATGGGCTGAACCTTTACAACTAGCTTTCAGATTTGATGGGCTGTTAAATGTGGCGGTATTGATTTCGACGTTTATTACCTGTCACAAATATGTTGCGCGTTTAAGACCTTTCAATCACGAATTCATTGGTATTGCTGGTTTGTTTATGTGTGTGGTTTTCAATGAACAATTTTCGGCTTTTTAATTTTATAATTTATTTTTTGATAACAACACGCCAGTAATGTGTATAGTAGAAACTGAAAATTACATTAATTATGTTTAACTTTAATTTTATGATTTTTCGTAAAAAATACAGTATGTATAAAACTAGTAAGTGAGGAAAACAACGATTCCAACGTTTCTTAGTTGACTTTAATTTTTTACCATCTTTAAATAAAGTTCTTTACATAATAATATTCTTCTCAAAACCTTACTTCTAATATAACTATTCGTTATTTATAAAATTATAGTTTAATGCTTTACAAATTGTGTAAAGCGATTGAGCACATGCCACCGTGTTATTGGTTTTAGTGTCGTTTGATAAAAAAATTGGTGGTATTTTTTATCTGTATTATATAAAATACCATACAGTTATTCTCAGACATTAATTAATTTGTGATGGTGATATTATAGACATTATTGGTAAACTAAGTAAAGTATTAGAAAAGTATTAAGTAAAACTAACTATATATGTTTTCTTTTTATACAGTTTGTACTTGTTATTTTGGCTATAAAGTCATTAATGTATTGCTTTGTGCGCTAAATTTATGGTTTTCATAGACTCGAGACCGCGCAACAACATAAGGCTATGCTACATATTTTTCTTCGTTAAAACATTCAATCATACTACGATTTAAACTATATTAAGAGCCCAATCTGATGTTACTTATAAAGTCTACATATAGCTATATATCATAACCAAGAGTGAAGCTTTACTCCCTATACTACACCTCTAGTAACCAGTACCCTTGGAATTATTTTCATCGGTTCACTAACAATGATAACTTAGCTCAAGATGTTTGTGTGTTGGAATCAATGAGGATGAAAATAATTCGTAGAAATGTTGGTGAACAATGGAGAAATGACTGGTGAGCTGCTGCAGCCAAATGGCTGGCGGCCAGTTCACAACTCTGCCACAACATCCAGTTCACAGTAGTGCCTCGCGTCCTTCCTGCCGCCGCCGCCGCCGACGCCGCTGTCATTGCAGGAAATCGGCCGTCACTCGTTGGCGTTACAATATAAGTTGTGAACACCGGTAGTTTGGCCATAAACATTTTTTTTAAATTTTCAGTATACTTTGGTCAAGTGTATCTTTATAAGGGGTGATGATGATTCTGGAGGTGAAGGGTTTCATGTTTGCGGTCACATCTAGAGAGATAATGAGTCTTAGTCCAGTTCTTAGATTACCTAACCACTTATACAACGAAGTGATTTCAAAATAATCACAAATGAAGTTTAGTTATATATAAAGCAACGAGGTTTATAAACCTTGTATAAATGCTGAGACTCGTATATCTTCATGTTCGTAGTTGTCTACGAAACCACTGTTATATAATCATCAGGAGATTTTTATCAACTCTTAAATCAAGCGTGATAACATTATAACATTATAAATGGCTATTTATTAAAATAAACGTAGTCAAAGCCATGTTTTAACACCGGAAACATATCACACTATTTATAAAACATAGGATATAAATGTATAGTAAATCAACGAAACTCGTTTGAAATTACTTTTAACATATTCATACTAGAGATCGCCAATTGTGAAAATTCTACCAAAATGTCCGTTGGTGTAGACGGTCTGGACCCAATTTGTAAAAAAATTATTTTATAACTGAAACATCTTTTTTCTGATCTGCTAGAATTTTTTATTACAACAGGTTTCTAATGTTGCCCTTTTCCATAAGATTAACATTGGAACTTTAAAAGCCTGGTGTAAGCCGTAGTAGCTCTGGGGGCCGATTCTCATAATTTTTGGCGAAACGACTACAAATCAAGTCCTATTAAACGACTATTGAAAATTGTGGGTGTTTCAATTACAAAAAAATCCAACTAAAACATCTGTTCTTCAGGTTTTGCTAGAATTTGGTTTTACAACAGCTGTCTAATGACTTAACCATGAGATTTACTGATTAACATCGAAACTGCAAACCTGTAGGGCGTAGCTCTGGTGGCTGATTTGAATTATAATGTTATCATGCTCTTCTTTAGGACCTTTCTAACGCAATACACGGATTTCTGCTACGATGCAAACAAGCTGAGAAAATAGGAGGAAAAGAATCATGCTTGCATATTAATGTATAGATTTGTCAGCTACCTTTACAGGTGTATATAACTACTATATTTATTCGTTATCCCTTTGGTTAGCTTATTTTGCTGCTTACAATATGGGGTTCAAATATGTGACCGCAAATTGGACATATATCAATCGATTAGCCCACGAAATTGTTTAGGTGACCGCAAACTGTACGGTTATACCCTCAACCGCCAATAGGACTGGCCGCAAACTGAACGGTTTTACCATCGACCGCCAACAGGACTTAGCGCTATCTGTACGGTTTTACCGTCAACCGCTAATAGAACTGGCCGCAAACTGGACGGTTTTACCGTCGGCCGCCAACAGGACGATTTTACCCTCGACTGCCAACCGGAATGACCGCAAACTGAACTATGTTACGCTCGTCCGCTAACAGAACTGACCGCAAACTGGACAATTTTACCCTTGACCGCCAATAGGACTGACCGCAAGTAGAACACAACCACTGGATTACCTTACTGAGATGTAAAAAAAAACATACATCCTCAAATTATACTTGGTAAAAGACTACTATAACCTTTTTACCACGCCTTACGCTAAAACCATAGAACGATCTTTCCAACCTTCTCTGATTTTTGTTCCTACATTCACCTCTGAATATCAATATTAAAGTGTCCAGTTTATTAGTATTTGAATTTATGCATTTTACGGCTTAGTAGAATTTACGTTTTCCACCTCGGCAACATGAAAAAATAGTAGGATATAAATTTAATCGTGGTATTACAATTTTCATTTGATGGGGACTGTACTATAATTTTTGTTTTTTTCGGAAATGTTACTTAAAAATAAATTGTGACTACTTATACAGGGTGTCCAGCTTCCACTTTTACAAACTTTTCCAGGTTATTAAGCATGCCAAAACAAACAGAAAAATCATATAAACATATGTCCGGAAATGCTTCGTTAAGCCGCTAGCCGCCATTTTGTTTTTTACACTTAAGAATTTTTCTTTCCGTAACGGGTTGTTGTATGGAGTTCATATTTGGCATGTACCTTAATCACACCAATGCTCATTTTTAGAAAAAATATTATTTTTTCCGATCAATATTTTTAAAATGGCGCCCATTTTAAATTTTTAAACTCAAATATCTTAAAAACCGTAAATTTTATAAAAATTTTACTATACACAAAAAAGTTGACAAATTAAATTATCTAAACATTGATATCAAGGTTGTAAGGATCCGACAACAAATAACGGAGTTATTGAGATTTTTCTCTTAAAATAACCTAAATTGGCATTAATCATAGTGCAAAATCAGTGTTTTTCTACAGGAAAACCACCATAACTCCGTTATTTGTTGCCGAATCCTTACAAACTTGATACCAATGTTTAGATAATTTAATTTGTCAACTTTTTTGTGTCTAGTAAAATTTTCTTAAAATTTACGGTTTTTAAGATATTTGAGTTTAAAAATTTTAAATGGGCGCCATTTTGAAAATATTGATCGGAAAAAAATAATATTTTTTCTAAAAATGAGCATTGGTGTGATTAAGGTACATGCCAAATATGAACTCCATACAACAACCCGTTACGGAAAGAAAAATTCTTAAGTGTAAAAAACAAAATGGCGGCTAGCGGCTTAACGAAGCATTTCCGGACATATGTTTATATGATTTTTCTGTTTGTTTTGGCATGCTTAATAACCTGGAAAAGTTTGTAAAGGTGGAAGCTGGACACCCTGTATACAGGGTGATTCAGACCACCCCGTCCACTATTTATAGCAGGAGAACGGTTTGAGATAAAATCATGAAATAAAGTTTTTTTCCTACTAAATCGCATATGGGCTTTCCAATAAAAATATTTTTATCAATGCCAGTATACAGGGTGTTCCAAAACTGGAGGTCACGGGTTCAAATCTCAAAATTTTCTTCAATAAACATGCAGATTTTTTTACATCATTTTAAACGTATTAGTGAAAGGAGCATTTTGGTGAAAACAGAATGAATTTATCTTTTTCCGTTTCAAAATGGCGGCCATTTTTGTAAGAAAAATCAACATTTACGGAATACCCTGTAATTATTCTATTATTTGTCATAAATGACTCCTGATTCAATATTCTTATTTGAAATGAGTTAAGCTTTTTAATGATATGTCACAAGACCACATTTAATGAAAAATTAAAATTTCCAAAAATTTAATAATTTTGAAAATTTTTACTTAGACAAAACTCAAAAATTCTAAATGTAAACATATGTCATGATGTATATCATCTTAAAGCTCTCGTTGAACTGAGCAACTTTTTAATTTACACTATTATCGTATCTCTTTTGGTTTTGTAGTAATAACGGAAAAATATCATTTTTCCATATGATTTGCATGTTAATCGTTAAAGGCTTTATAGTATGGAAGTCTGGAAGTCCTTCTTTGATTGTTATGAAAGTCATATGGAAAAAAATGCATTTTTACGTTATTACTACAAAACCACAAGAGATACGATAGTAGTGTAAAATACAAAGTTGCTCAGTTCAATGAGAGCTTTAAGATGATATACAACATAACATATGTTTACATTTAGAATTTTTGAGTTTTGTTTATGATAAAATTTTCAAAATTAGTAAATTTTGGAAATTTTAGTTTTTTAATAAATGTGGACTTGTGACATATCATTGCAAAGCTTAGCTCATTTCAAATAAGTGTATTGAATCAGAAGTTATTTTTGACAAATAATACAATAATTACAGGGTATTTCATAAATGTTGATTTTTCTTACAAAAATGGCCGCCATTTTGAAACGGAAAAAGATAAATTCATTCTGTTTTCACCAAAATGCTCCTTTCACTAATACGTTTAAAATTATGTAAAAAAATCTGCATGTTTATTGAAGAAAATTTTGAGATTCGAACCCGTGACCTCCAGTTTTGGAACACCCTGTATACTGGCATTGATGAAAATATTTTTATTGGAAAGCCCATATGCGATTTAGTTGAAAAAAACTTTATTTCATGATTTTATCTCAAACCGTTCTCCTGCTATAAATAGTGGACGGGTGGTCTGAATCACCCTGTATAGTAGGAAAACCTATTTCTAGTTTACAATAAAAAGTTATCTATCAAGTTATTTGAAGCAAGAAAGTCGTACCCGGACGTGATATTTATTTCATAGTTATTGTAAAATTTCACTAGCCTTCCATTGAAATACAGATTCAATATGCTTTAAGACAAAAACATTAACATGCGTAGCTTAGAGTCGCTACACGAATGTGTTAGACCTTTTGAGTTTATTAGGGTCCCTGAGACTTGAATGTAAGGTACCGTAACAAGCTGGAGCAGGAACGGTTCTGAGCCAATTGCAGCTGACCCCTTTACACCCGGCACTACCTTAATTAACCCCAATACCTTGACAACCCAAATCTTAGAAATAAAGAACTACTTTAAACTGAACTGAAATCTTCATCACCACTGTAATTACTTTCGTATAATATGATATGATATGCTAATTTAGTATTAAGTGAATTTCCTCACAGATTTTATGTTTGTTGATTGATTTGCTAGTTAACTCTAAGTTTGGACTCCCTTTAACCTCTTTAAGTCAGCATCGTAGTGTATCTGACGTGACATATTATTTAAAAAAAAAAAAAACCTTGTCTTGCACGTGATTGATATTGTTAGATAATGTATTAAATTACGGTACTTAAAGTGTGCGATCTGCGGCTGCTTGTGAAAAATAACGTTCGGGTATAAGTTTTTGTTTATAAAATGATAATTTGACTACTACATTAAGTTTTGTAATTATATAGTTTTGAGTACTTCATGTTTTATAAGTTTAAGGCCAAATTGCCATTGTATTTTATTGAGGTTTTTAATTTGTTTTATGTTCCAGTTGTATTACAAAAACATTGCCGCTGTAGGGTTGTACTGTGCCTACGTTCTGATGAATTCGTTCAAAAATTTTCATTACTGTGAAAAATAATGTAACTGAACATTTTTTATAATATAAAAATAACGTATACATGCGTCACTTGTTTTTATGATAAGGATTCCTCACCATAGCAAATTCAAGCTATGCTTAATTTAGGGAAGTGTGTTTACCTGCTGAGTAGAAATGTTTACGTAATATAAACAACAATTGTCATTAATCTACTTTTACATTTTCATCAACATCATTCGATTTTGTAAATGCGCCACATGAACATTGTTAATAACAATTACATTTTTCGCCCACCGGAAGTGTCAGCCAGATGAAATTACATCACCAGAACTCAACCATGCTAAAAGTCAATGCAGCATTTCTCTTTCTAAGCCCGTAAATTTGGAGAAATGAATTATATTACGATCGATTCGAGACAGAACATCACATTCTTTGCTTGTTTTTTTATGAAACTATGATTTTTTATGTTAAATGTTTTACCGGATGATATAAAATTTGGAATTTCACTATGGATTCTCAAGCGAGTAGTAATTATTTGTGGTCTGGAGTTTGTAAAACTGAGTTGGTTTGTGTTTGAAGACGTCGTTTCTTATCGCTTATGTGCACTCAGTTAAAACCGAGAACTCCTTTAATGAGCGTCTCGCAGCCAACGAACCAAGCGACATGTCTTGACATATCCGTGACATTCTCTTAAGTAAAAGTTTGTCAGTTTTCTTGTCAGTTGTTTGTCAGTAGTTCTTGTTGCATTAATTTCAAGAATGTCAATAGCATAACTCTTAGGTAAAAAAGCAGTATAAGTTACCCTCAAATTCAATTTCGTAACGTTGATTATAACTGTATTTTTGAAAATACCTTTTTTATTTTTTTTCTATTTATATTTGTTATTGGGTAATCGGAATTCGTGCCAACGAAGATCTAAGCTATGCATATATCATTATATACTTCCTCATCCGTTGATTTTAGAGTACAATTTTGTGTTCTTAACAAATTAATACATATTAGCGAATTTCCCTATAGGGAATACGCTATTACGGTAGTAGCCATGGTAAGACCTAAGCCCGGGACCACTTTACTTTTTCATTTTGAGGTCCCCAGAAGCCAAAAATACCATTCGTTCATTTTCATATATATGTATATATATGTATATATATATATATATATATATATATATATATATATATATATATATATATATATATATCTATGTGTCCGTGGTACTGATAACTTTTGAAGGGGACCTTCGATTTTGATGAAATTTGGTATGGAGGTGTAAGACCAGGTCTATTTTCATGAGTTCGCGAACCAGCATTGTCGGGTTACGGGAACGGGGTTTTATGGGGTTTCAAAGGGGTCAAAAATGGGTTTTTGGCATTTTTGGACCTTAATTTTTTAAATTCATCAATTTTAACTGAAACCATTTAAAAGAGCTTAAAAAACAAACAATTTGGTATTTTGAATTTTTATCATAGCATAACTGGTTACGGGACAAATCCAAAAATGTGTTTTCCATGTTATTCTTATGGGAAATCAAGAAAACCCTATATCTTGCTTATTTATTGACATAACTTTATCAAATTTGGTATGTACATTATCTATATAAGGTTTAACTTATACTTGCATACAAAACCCATATTGCGGCGAACCTACATTCTCATCCCCATGGGGTTTATGGGGAAAATAAAAAATTGCCAGAGTTTGGTACAATTTTGTGTTTACATTCACCAATTATTGATCAACTTAGATTTTCTAACAACACCAAATGGCAGAAAACCTACATACTCGATCCTATGGTGTTTTTATGGGGAAAGTAAATGCAATCTAAAATTCCATTGGAAATTCGCTGAGTACGCAGGTCTGCTGCGACGGGGGTATTTTATAGCTATCAATAGTATAAATGGATACAGTATTAATAGCTTATTAACAACAATTTTTTCTGTACAAATATATCATTACAACTGTGTAAACATGTGACTTGAACTTCAGACGGTGTGAGATACATTTTTAGTGTGCAGTAAAAAAATCTATGCTGAAATAAAAAAATAAAGAAAAAAATTGAGTAGCAATGATGTAAGCTGTGTATTTTCGACAAATATGTGTTACTAATTAATATTCTTATCTAAGGCCGCTTAGAGCTTTATAACAAAATCTTCTCAAATATAGGGCCGACTTTGATGGATGATAAAAAATTGTTAATACAATTCCTTTACGAAATGTGTGGAAAATATATACCAATTACAATTTAATTTAGTCAATTGAGTGTAATGACGCCATGAAGTGTCTGATGCGAGAGGTGGTGGTAGAGTCTGCGGGTCCTTTGTTTGTAGGATCTGTGTTGTCTGTTGTCGCTCTGTCATGTCTTTTGTCACAATTGTATTTTTATCGTGTGGGACGCAGAACAAACGATCCTCCATCTCGTTTTTATTGTCGTTTGTGTACTCGCTTTAAGTGCATGCGCGTACACTGAGGAAATTGAATCAGTGCAAATGCACAAGTTTATCATCAATTATAAGTTTCATTTAAATGTCCTTTAGTTTTATGAACACTATTGCCTTGTGAGAAATGTTAAAAATGATTTTTTTTTTCTAAAATGTCAAATAATGTTACCATCTCAATTTTAAAAACAATCAGCATCGATGAATGTCTTACTATTTTTATTCCCGTAAAGTAAAATGCAATTTTTTATGATTATACAACGAAAACTAAAAATTTAATTTTGTTATCCATTTATATCAATTTTATACGTTCGAGATCCATCACTGTATCTCATTTCTGTTATAGCTATAAAATAAAATTCTATAACTCAAGTCTGAGTATAATATGAAGTATAAATCATTACAAACTCATCGGAACCAAAATTTTTAACAATCGAAGTTGAATACTCGTATGAATCAACAGTGAATACCGGATGAATATTTTATAATGAATCAATAATTTTTCTATTTAAATTTTCCCAGGGTTATCGTAATAACAGCCAGTTACAATAAATTCAACCATGACAGAAGGAATTAAACTAAACAGAATGACAATATCTTCTTTAAAAGACAAGGAAAAACTGTTTTGATATTGGCCCAGAGAAGTAGGCTATTTTTATTTTTATTTGTTTACTTGCGACAAGCGACTTGGTCAATTGGATATATCGATCAGATTTGTAAATACTGGACCAGAGACATGTCAATTTGCTGGAGCTCCGACACGACTGCTTGACAGTTTTGTTGTCGTCTTTCAGAGGTATTTTTGTATTGGCCTTTTGTAAATGAGGAAATTAAATCTAAATGTTTTAATCGCAACGTGCTTGAATAAGTAAAGTTTTTTACGTAATTATTATTTTGTTATAAGTTGGCTTTATGAAGTACAAAGAAAAGTCCAAACAGGCAAAGTGTTCAGAACGTAATTCTAGATAAAGTTTTCATTCTTAAGTGACTTGAATATATTTATTAGAAATTATGTGACTTTTTTATTGCAAAATTAATATTCATTTTGCATGGGTTCATCAATGTGAAAATTCTTTACTGTCAGTAGCTTAGTTACTGAAAGTTGAAATATTTTCAAGGAATTCTATATACATTATAAAGCATTGATTATGGCCCACAAAATACGCCAAAATGCTAGACGAAAATAAAACATTCCAATACGGTACGTTAAAATCTCGTTTGTGACACAACAATGAGATTGTTTTATTCCTTTAGCATGTAATAAACATTTTAGCATTTTATTAATTATTGATAATTTTACTGAACCTGTTTAATATTGGTAAATATTCTTTATTTTTACTGGTGTACCTAGAATAACTTGTAATAGTATTATAAGACGAATTAATACATCCATAATAATACAACAAATCTATTCTCTAACCTTTTTTACTGGGTTAATACTAAATAATGATTCAAATTTGTTCTATTGGTTAAACTAAATTCTTATGGAGGTTGAAACAGTGTTTATTTCATGAGTCATTGCAAATTAATCCAGTAAACTGTTCCATTTTCCGCTCTACAACTTTACAGGTAGCTCCGTTCTACGCTTTACAGGTCAAATATTTTATATAGCACCTAATATAAAAATAAACAACTTACTGGCTAGTTTAGGACTATTAAAAAGTTAATAAAAGACAGTGTAGATAAAAAAGGTAGTCAACCGGTGTCGTGAAAACAGGAGACCACAAGTTTACGTCCAAATATAGGTCACATCCTGCACGGACAGTAAACTACACTTTTAATGCATGTCGCAGGTCTCAGGTCGCCAATTGTTCCAGTTTCACTGTATTTCTACAGTTTCCACGGAACTGTGGGGGGATGCTCTCCGTGCCATTTAAAAGAATATTATATAATATATAATATAACTGCAAATATAAATATAATTTTATCTTCATTGTACATGCCTATATGTTTAGTCATAGTAACTTTTATCCGTGTTTAACATTTAATTACATATTTACAAATTATAAAACTTTTATTGCTTGTTATTAAACATGTATTTACGTAGAAATAACAGTTAAGCCGCCGAATCGGATAGTTGATCGTGCTTAAAAATGAAAACTTAAATACACATTAGGATTCTAAGCATATTTTAATATTATTTTTCTAAAGAGCAAATGCTTTTAATCGACACAAATGGATTGCTGCATCTAGAACATTTTGTACCAAATTTGTAAGTTTGTGGTAAACAGTTTATATTACTGTACAAGCCTACCTCTGCACTTCCCATATTAGAGGGCCTAAGGTATGTTTCTACTTATATACTAAAAAATCTTTTTATGAGAATATATCCCTCTACAAACTCAAGGGAAGCACCACTAGCAGCCAGCCAAGTAGAATCAGCTACCCGTGTGTGTGTGTGTGGGGGGGGGGGGGGGGGGGTAGACCATCAACACACAACACGGAGATTCGTCCATTGTCGCCTAACAAAGCGTTGGCTAGCAAACACCGTCAAAGGCTGATGATGTTTACCGCTAAAAGGGACCTTCAATGACGTCACTGGAGCTGTTGGCGTGACGTTACGTCCTAGTGACGTCACTGGCGTGTATATTACGTCACATCCCAGTGACGACAGTGGTGCTGGTGATGGCGTAACATCAAATCTCAGTGTTGTCACTGGCGCTAGTAGTGTGACGTCACTGGCGCTGGTGGTTGGCGTGAATATGACGTCACATCCCAGTGACGTCAGTGGTGCAGGTGGCGTGACGTCAAATCTCAGTGTTGTCACTGGCGCTAGTAGTGTGACGTCACTGGCGCTGGTGGTTGGTGTGAATATGACGTCACATCCCAGTGACGTCAGTGGTGCAGGTGGCGTGACGTCAAATCTCAGTGTTGTCACTGGCGCTAGTAGTGTGACGTCACTGGCGCTGGTGGTTGGTGTGAATATGACGTCACATCCCAGTGACGTCAGTGGTGCAGGTGGCGTGACGTCAAATCTCAGTGTTGTCACTGGCGCTAGTAGTGTGACGTCACTGGCGCTGGTGGTTGGCGTGAATATGACGTCACATCCCAGTGACGTCAGTGGTGCAGGTGGCGTGACGTCAAATCTCAGTGTTGTCATTGGCGCTAGTAGTGTGACGTCACTGGCGCTGGTGGTTGGTGTGAATATGACGTCACATCCCAGTGACGTCAGTGGTGCAGGTGGCGTGACGTCAAATCTCAGTGTTGTCACTGGCGCTAGTAGTTTGACGTCACTGGCGCTGGTGGTTGGTGTGAATATGACGTCACATCCCAGTTACGTCAGTGGTGCAGGTGGCGTGACGTCAAATCTCAGTGTTGTCACTGGCGCTAGTAGTGTGACGTCACTGGCGCTGGTGGTTGGTGTGAATATGACGTCACATCCCAGTGACGTCAGTGGTGCAGGTGGCGTGACGTCAAATCTCAGTGTTGTCACTGGCGCTAGTAGTGTGACGTCACTGGCGCTGGTGGTTGGTGTGAATATGACGTCACATCCCAGTGACGTCAGTGGTGCAGGTGGCGTGACGTCAAATCTCAGTGTTGTCACTGGCGCTAGTAGTGTGACGTCACTGGCGCTGGTGGTTGGCGTGAATATGACGTCACATCCCAGTGACGTCAGTGGTGCAGGTGGCGTGAAGTCAAATCTCAGTGTTGTCACTGGCGCTAGTAGTGTGACGTCACTGGCGCTGGTGGTTGGTGTGAATATGACGTCACATCCCAGTGACGTCAGTGGTGCAGGTGGCGTGACGTCAAATCTCAGTGTTGTCACTGGCGCTAGTAGTGTGACGTCACTGGCGCTGGTGGTTGGTGTGAATATGACGTCACATCCCAGTGACGTCAGTGGTGCAGGTGGCGTGACGTCAAAGCCGTTAGCATTGGCAGAGTCGAGTGGACAAGTATCTAAGTGCAGATCAATTAATTGTTGGGATGCTCTTGACCTCGACAATAGTTTAATCAGAGATACGCTTTGATATCCAAGATTACTTGTAATCTTGATTATTTTTACAGCCTTAAATATTCATTTCGATTTGAATAATCCATTACATTTATTTTTTGTGTGTATTTTATGATAAAGTATAGTAAATTATTCATCCACCACCATTCAATGCAGTTTATTACGAGGCCAATGTAGGTAGAGTAATATGAAATGAAGCAGTTGCAAATTAACTTTATTTTCTAGAATATCTACCTATTAGGTTTGACATAAATTGTTTCAATAATAAAACTGTGCTCCATAACATCTTATATCGTTTTTAAATAACTTAAACGATGCCAAAGCTGTTCAAGCGTCATGTCGGTTTGAATGAAATTACATTTTAAGGCGCGCAGTTGCAAAATGTTTTTGCCCGTGGGAGTGTCAAAGACCTGTAAAGTAAACAGTGTTTTCTCCAAGTCCCGAGGTACAAAGTACCGCAGTTCCACAGACTTGTGTCATTCAGGCATTGTTCCTGGAATAACTCTCTGTCAAAGATGTCAGTCGCCTATTGCGTTGGGAACGAGTTTCACGTTTTTACGTTTGTTGTCGTTGTTTCAGCAAAATAAAATTTGTTAAAAGTCTAGCATTTCAAAACTTTATTGCGAATAAATTTATAGGTGAAAAAACACATAGAAGGGTTTGGCATCCCCTGGCCTCATATGCTACTAACAACTGGAACTGGTGTACTTAAGCAATTTACTCTCCATTCGTGCTTTACTATTGGAAGATATTTAAACTGCCGGGTATGTGGCGTTTTGAACTTTATAAATTGTGTAGTTCAAGGTTTACTGTCAAAGTAGTACTTATTCTTATATACTGTAAAAGTTTAATGTTTTAGTGACAATTTTATCCCAACCAAACTAAAGTTGTATTGTTTATTCGATAAAAAAATCAAATCAAACTAATTTAGTTTCTAAATCGGGTGATCCTTTTTGACACATTTGAAGAATATTTTAAAGTAATAATGGGATCAATGATATAATTTTCGTAACTTATTCCTTTTCAATATTACTTTTTTCATTAGATGTATCTGGTGTTTATACTGTATCTGATGTATCTGGTACTATTTTAGCTGAATATAAGAAATTTTAATGAACCTGAAATGGCACTACAACAAGGTATTGACTATGTAAAGAAATAATACACTTTTCAAACATAATATTCGACAATCTCTAAGATAAAAACATCAAAAATTTAAACTATTTTATCAAGTTACAAATGCGAGATGTAATTCCTTTTATTGGTACCGGACTAACCAGCAAGTTAAATTAAAAATGGCAAAGCTTCTTTGTAATTTGCTTACGTACCTAACATGTAATATAGCTCTAAAAGTGTTTGGCTTTTGTACGTCTTAACGTCGTTTAAGTTAAAAGCAGTATAAAACCATTTTCACACTCTTGAATTGCGATTGTCAAAGTAGTACAGTTAAATATCCTGTGTTTTGTCTCTCCGAGTCCCGAGGTACAAAGTGCCACCAACTTGTGTCATTCGGGTTTGTTCCTGGAGTAACTTTCTGCCAAAGATGTCAGTCACCTTTTCCGCTGGGGCCGTAGTTGCCTTATCGCCGTTCTTGTCTTTATTTATCCTCTTTGAAAATGTTACTTTTATGTAAAATTTATGATACTCCCATTCTTTATTATTCATATTTTAGAACTAATTTTTACCAAACATATCCTATTAGAACTATTTTCTGGAAAAAGGTTTTCAAGATTTCAAGGATTGTGTCGAAAACATCAGTCACAAGGCATTACTCTTTGCTTGTGGTATTTTAATTAATTTGATATAAAATTTTTTAATATAGTGCTCGATGAAATGTTTGGTAACTATGAACTGTTCCACTAATCGGTTTCTGCTGCACGTCAGCTAATTTAAAATTGTATAGTCAAAATCCATTTAAAGTACTAACTGAACCTATATTTCGCACATGGTATATTGTTGTTGTTGTTATTATTGGTGGATAAGGAGACCCCGGCCGAACCGTTAGGCACGTCTACCCTTATAAAGCAAGCCTTTGGAATTTTGCGCAAGCCCCGGAAGAACGGGATATTAAAGGAAGAGAAAATGTGAGAGACGTTGTTTGACCATTCAAAGGGCCAACTCCCGTGCTCCCGTGACAACTGATTATTAGGCTCAAATAGACTATCCGCTCTGCCCTCTTAATGACCAACCAACCGACTGTCCAGTCATTTTCCAGCTCACAGAATTGTTTCCAGTGAGTTTCCATGCCCACAGCATTTGCCCCCGCTGTCTAGAATAATAATGGTTAATGAAGGAAGGGAAATTGTCATCGTGGACAGCCATAAGACTTACCACATGTCATGACAACTTCGTTTGTTGTAACCAATGTCAACTTCGCAACTAGTATAAACCAGTTTAAAAGTTGTCCTTGGACACATTGTACATTATTATACACTAACGTTATTTATAAGTAAAATTTATAATTTAAATAAGTTTTACTCGAAAGACCAACTTCTTTATGGGATTTATTTGTTCAATTCATCATTCATGCATAATCTCACTTTTGTCTGTCGTAGCTACTATTACGATTCAAGATACTACGAAAAACTAGCCAATTCGTTCAAGGAAAGTTAATCGGAACCACACTTCTCGCTTGTAACTTAGAAATTATACTCCTTTATGGCTAACAAACACCAGTAACAATTTATGGCAAGTTAAACGAAGCTATTGGTCAGTTAACGATGTTCTGTCAACTTTGTTTACGACAAAAGTTAACTACAGTGTTTATTGTTTTCCTAAATATTCCATTCTACTCTTAACAATACGTTATTTCTTCAAATTGTACACTAGCAACGATAATTTACTTGTGAACAATTCTGCTTGCAAAACGCTGGTTCGCCGCTTGAGCCCGGTCCAAGATACCAAATCATATTAATGTTCGCCGCCGTGCATTTGGCTGCGATCCTCCCACTATTTACTTCTTTGAACTCGTTCAATGGCGGACACGGTCCAAAATATTAGTTACAAGGTCGCAGTTTAAAATTTAACATACAATTCGCTCTCGAATCATGAATCGCAGCAGCGGGAGTGTAGCGCCGGCGGGACTGGCCGGTTTTATTGGCGGCGGTTTCTTTGTTGTGTTTTGAGGCTCTCCGTGTCGTGTATTTATAGTGTTATGTTCTGGTGCCAAATAGTTCAGGGAAATTAAGTTCAGTTTAATCCGGTTCATCTTTTGTAATGGCTCGCTCATTTATATTAATAAATTCCGGTAATGCGTTCCTTAAATGTGATTATGTTTCAGCACGTGCTTATGGATGAGAAATGTTATATCTTTACGAATTCCTTCCTTGGGCCAATCCAATGTTTAAGGCAGTAAATCTTTTACCGATTGATAATACAGTAGTACAAAATTACATCGGTAGTGCAGTAAGGTTTTCTGACAAATGAAATTTACCCAAATTTAGAATAAAAAATGTTTTTTCATGCTGGATTTATGTTGCTCATGCCGATATTGCGAAAAGAATCTTTTAGTATTTAATTAATTAATGTATCATTATCACGGTTATGCTTGTGTGTTTAAGCGATCATTCTTGAAAAGCTAACGCCGAACCCAAGTAACAATTATGAATATTCTCGAACTTAAAACGCAAGAATTGTGTTATTATTTAGTAATATAACGTTAGTTATTCCGTAATGATCCATGCAATTGCCGTATAGAATTGCATATAAAAAGTTGACTCTGAATGAAGTCCTAATACATAGTATAGAGATCAATGATTATAGTCTTAAAAAAGAAAAAAAAGATTTTTAGATTAAAATAGAATAAGTGGAGAAAATCGTCCAGTCAAAGTAGTAGTAGCTGCATTGTTGTTTGGTTGTTGATTGAAATGGAAACAAAAACAATAATTGGAGCGATAACACGGATAATTAGCGATCAATCGCCGTGGTCGGAGTTGACGGCGGCTGTCAAACTGTTATCGCAGCGGTTGATTAAGTTGAACACAAACTTTGATAGCAGAGCAAGCTTTCATCGATGATTTCCCTCCGTTTTTTGTGAACACAGAACTAGTTTATCAAGGCTCATAAAAACGTGGTTAGGGTCGTAACGTGTTTTCATATGCCATAAAACTATCGCTTAGAGAGCTCTTGCATTTGGTGTTTAAAATTTAACAGGCAAGTAATCAACTTAATTATTATTATTGAGCACGATGTTTAGGCCTTTTTGAGTCACTAACAAATTACATGTTTAATGTAAACATTTGCAAAGTTTTGCACAAACATTTGCACACGTAATGAAATGAAATGAAATTATTTATTAACACAAAACGTTACATAAATTGCTACAATAAGCAGTAACAGGTGTCTTGTCAGGTTTAGCTAATGCTAGACTTAGCTAAAAGGATACATATATATACATATACACACATATATTCCCCCTTGGTACAACAATGGTGTGTAGGCTTTACATAAAAGAATCCAGAAAAGTCATTAATTAAAAATCATTATCATTTAGGAATTCAGATGTGGAATAGTAACCTTTAACCAAAAGATTCTCCTTGATTTTGTTTTTGAAACAATTGTTGCTGAGACTTTTATATGTTTATGGCAGTTTGTTATAAAGTTTTATACCAGAGTAAAATGGGCTACCCTCCAACGCTGAGGTTCTATGTATGGGATAATTTAGCAGTCCTGTATTTCTTGTATTATAATTATGTTGAGGATAATAATCTGAAAATTTACTATAGTTGGTATGGGTATCGATCAAAATTTCAAGAATGTAAAGAGAAGGAAAAGTTAAAATACCCAAATTTTGAAAAAGAGGTTTACAAGATGATCTAAATGGAGCATTGCATAATGTTCTGATGATCCTTTTCTGAATAATGAAGATTTTCTTACTTTTTGGGGCATTCCCCCATAAGGTTATGCCATACCGTAGAATAGACTCAACAAAAGCAAAATATACCATTCTGCAAGTTTCAATGGACGAGCAGTTTGATAACACTGACAGGGCATAAGAAAAGGATCTTAATTTTTTTGAAACAAATTCAATGTGGTCATTCCAATTTAGTTTGCTGTCAACAAAAACTCCAAGGAATTTATGTTTTGTGGTGCTTCCAATATCTGACTGGGTTTTAAAATAAATTGATGAAGTTTTTGACTGATTTAGTATAAGACCATTTGAAGAGATCCACGTGTTTAACTGGATCAGTGTCTCAGCAACCAATTCTTTTAGATCTGTCAAATTTTTCCCCTTCACTAGAGCAGTGGTGTCATCAGCAAAAAGAATCAAATCATTTTGAACGCTATGTGGTAGGTCATTAATATAGATTAAAAAGAGTAGGAGGCCCAAAATTGAACCTTGAGGGATCCCACAATCTACATTTTCCCATTCGGAATAATGTTTTTTGCCTTTTCCTGATATAATTGTCCTTTGCTTGAGATTTTTTTAATATGACTTGATCCAATCAAGGTAGGATGAGAGAAGAATACAATATTTTTCAGATAGTCGGTTATTATTTTTGAAGTGCAGAGTCTAATCAATTCGTCCTCAGACTCATTCAGTGACTCCAGGTAGATTTTTCCCTATATAATATTGCGATTGTTTAAAATATATACTTACTGACTGATACCTTGATTCCTCTTTTCAATCGTGCAATTTGGTATGATGTGCTTGGATATGTCCAACCTTTTTTGTTATGTTTAATACCGGTTTTGAATTAATGAAACAGTTTGTTTTCAGTCATGATTATTAAATCTAGTCACGTAATTACAGTAAAGTGTTTAGGTAATTATTTTATTATTGTTATGAATCACGCCTGAATATGGATCGTCGTCAATCCAAATCCGATTTCCATATTAAAAAATTGCCTCAATGATTTTTCATGTTTATTTTATTTTATCTACGACGATATAAAATGTTTAATTAGTCCACCATCGTATAAAAAATATTTTCTATAACGTGGAAACATAAAAATATTACTCTTCCATCACTTTTAATTTGTGCAAAAATAATCATTTATTACAAAATGTCTCTTGCTAAAAGCTTCTACTTGTTCTAACTTAGTTTTAAACATTAATTAATTAAAATTCAACCGTCAGGTGTCCGCTAGAATTAATAAATGAAGTAAGGGAAGGTTGTTTTAAAAGTTGGCAACACTGAATTTCACCTGTCCCGCACTTGTACAGCTGACATGTTTATCGTGTTCAACTCTAAACTTGTTTCCTGACCTCTGAGCAAACGATTTTTGGAGTTATCTTTTCTGATAACTTAAATGAATTGTTTTCTGATAATTCTTATAAATATTGTCATAATATTGTTACATTATTGACATACGTTTACCCACTAACTTGAAGGTGGAGGCGTGGGACTTGTGTTCAACTTGTTCCTCTGCGGAAATACAACGAGTTGAAGTCCCATGGTGGAGTCCTTGACGGTTAAGATCATATCTGCTTCCGCCTCGTGTCCCTCGTTATTTCCTGTGTAACTCCACTTTTTTCGGAATTTTACCAAAACATAAGAGGCCGTCTTATGTTATACCTTTCAGGCTGGAATCCAGTATCCAGCTTCAGCCTAAACGCTGTTTCTCGACGAAGAGAGCAATTGCTATCAAAGCTTCCAAACGTTTAAAAACAGTTCCACAATATCTCAAGCAGGACGGAATTAACAGCAGAATCGAGCAATCTATAATAGCTTGGGCGAAGCATCCGCTCATGTGACATTCACATAATGCATTTCCTCCAATTAGCAATGAAATGACCTCTTCTCGTTGATCAGATTGAGGTGTCAAAAAGTGCAATTTACTGTGAGCTAACTTTCTGTGAACACAGATGTTCCGGAAATTTAAATGCATAAGTGATAGATTTTCACCACCCTCTTGTGAACAAATATTTCTTAAGGAGTTTGCTTTAATTTTTGAGTAAAAAAACACTTGTTCCAAGAACGCAATTACATTTTTTAAGTTTACTCTAACAGGAGTTATGACAGGATTGTTTAGTTTTGATATAAACTAAACTTGCTCCAGGCACAGTGGTTAGTAACGGATTCATAACGATGTTTTCCCCAAGAGCCGCTGAGGTTTTGCGCCGTAGAGGGTCCACCGGCAACAGGTTTAATTGTTGCCAACTTAACAAGCTGTAACTCAAATACTTCGGGGGATATTACCACTCTAACAGTAATAAACCTTTTTAGTTTGCATTTAGTTATAGGTTTTTTATATCCATATTCTAAAAAAGGTAAATTTAGTCAGACATGTAATATACTCAACCAAAATTTTATATTATTAACTTGTTACGATGAATAATAAAATTCTTCTATAAGTTTCCTAATTTTGATTTTTTTTACAGGCTCATGTACCTTCACGACAGTTACATGCAAATTTTCCTCTGGTAAGTAACTGTACTTACAGATTAGCATTTAAAGTACGCTAATTAATTTTGAAATATTTCAAATACACTATTTTAAAATACGGTAATTTAAGAGAGTGGTGGCCTATACAGGGTGTTTGGTAGTCAGTGTCAAAATTTTTAATAATGGTTCATGTAAAATGAAACAAGAATACGCAATTTAGACAATTATATCTCACTCTACCTTTCAGTAACAGTCATTGTTTAACTTTTTGAAATTTCTCGAAATTTCCCAACAGTTTTTCATTTCATCACCTACTACCAAACTTATTTTCACTTTTTATGACACTTTTAGAATATACACAAAATTTACTACTAGAATAAGTGCACTTTGTTCCAATTAAGCCCCGTAAAGCCTTGTAAAATATACCTGAATACAAAATTTCTAAAAATGAAGAAAAATGGCACTATAAGTTGCTGAAGAATTTTTTTAATGCTTTAAGCTACAAACTGTCAAATTTCACACAATTTTCCCTACATTTTAAGCTTTAAAATGATGTACTATAAGTGGCAGTTCCTGATTGCCTAAGAGGCGACATTCGGCGTTGAACATATAATAGACATATATAGACAGTTTTTTTCATTAAATAATTATCATTAGTGGAAATGATCACACATTAAACAGGGTGACAATTAAATCCGGAACACATTTTATAAAACCACAAAAGATAAAAAATACCAACTTCCACAAATCATCAGTGATGATAATAACATACGTGTCTGTGCCACAACCTTCAGGGTGGCCACTCTGAGGGACGGCCCACTAGGAGTCAGTCCAAAATCTTAATTTCAAGCATAGATTGATTTGTACAACAAATTAAAGGCCTTTTTTGGCAGAGTTTAATGCCACAAACCGCACTTCAAATGGTTGACCGAGTCGGAAATTGCAGGCAATTAAACTTTCAATTGAAATCATATACAACAAAAACTCAATGCAATATCATTAGATATATTCGACCTTTAAGGTGTGGTTTGTGACATCTTTGAATTTTAAGACGTTTTATGTTTTGTATGGTCTGAGAAAACCCAATGAAGTTTTCTTAAAAATTCATTGGATACGACCCTTGAAGTTTTGTTAAAGATATCTAAATTGAATTGGTATTATTTCAAAATTATTTTAAATACCAATTCCTTCCCCTTAGCCAAATAGGAAAGGTCACTTATATTATATAATTTTGAAGCGTAGAATGTGGGGAAGTTTTAGAGAAAATATTCATTTTGTAGCATGGAGTATGAACATTTTCTTTTGCAAGTTAAAGTACATTTTTTTTCAATTTTCCAATCTTTTCTTTTCGAGTAGATTTTATATAGAATTAAGAAGACTCAATTGTGAAAAACTGCACTTCAGGATATTTTGTGTACATTCTAATAATGTCATAAAAAGTGCCAATAAGTTTAGTAAATAATGCGTTTTTATAAATAATTTTAAAAATAATTTATTAATATTGCAACTGTCATAATAAAAGAATGTGTTATTAATGGTAAATACTTTAAAATATTTTACTTTAGCCTAATTGTTAGTTTACTTTTTATCGATTGAAGTATTATATTCATGTTAAAACCTCATCTTGAATTGATTAAATAAATAATAATTATACACTTATTTTAAATTTAAAACCAATTAATTTAGCCTTAATACTCATAAAAACCTTTTTTATGTGTATTTAAGCTACCGTCGCCCTAGGAATCAAAATAAGAACGTCTTTCAATTTTTTAAGAAACATTGTGGTAAGTTGTTTCTAGTGCTTATCCCTACCCTTTTAAAGTTGCTTCTAGTGCTTGACAGGAAAAATATGTATTAAACTGACGAAACACTATGAATTGATTAAATTAATTGTGATACCTAATAGGAAAATTATAAGTTTAGTCAAATTGTATCGCACAGAATGATATACTCTCATGCGGTAATGCAATTATTCCTTTCTGTTTGGTTCTGTCGCATGACAGTATTAATTATGTGCAATAAACATTTACATGTAGCCTATTGAACACGAACGTGTAGCCAATTATTGTTATATTTGCACTCAGTGAACAACACCGACTGTCCCTTATCACACGGTATAAGAGGCTTTTATGGAAAATGTAATATCTCTAGCTATAAACACTGAGTGTTTTGCTTAAAAATTGTATACGTCTATAGATTAAAACTTTTACAACAATAAATTAAATATATGAGTAACACATTTTTCTGCAAGATTCTTTACCATGAAGAAATTACGAAGTTAACACTTCTGATACGACTTGTCCGTTTTACGATGAGCGTTAGTTTTATTGAAATAGTTTTATTGGTATAATACCAGGGGGCCCGAGCCTAAGCTCGGTCAAATTATTACTTTCGTTCTCACGCATAGCTCGTTCGCTCTCTTAATTTTTAAGACGAGCTCGTTCGCTTCTCTCACTCGCCAGACCGATGGGTGCTGCACTAAGGTATAGTTTTCATTTAAAGATATAACACATTGGTTTCACCTACAGTTATCAGCTGATTTTTGTTCAATTTAAAAACCTCCATAAGGATAACATAGGAACTTTGAAGGGCCCTAGTGCGAAAACCGGATTTTTCCCAGCTATGGGACCAACGCCAATCGATTCCTGGTGGCCAAAACTCCCATAATCATCCAAAAAGTAAAAATTCCTTGGAGCGAAAAAAAAGTTTTCCCGGACAAACAGAGCTTGTTTTAGAGTATAAGATAAGATTACCCGTTAATATATTTAACTAGCAAACAGCCCGTCAAAAATGACGGGTAATTTTCATGATGATTATTCATGAATTTGATGTTCACGTTTGAAAGCGGTCACAGAATTTTTTAATACACAGACAACATAGTATTCCAATTTCCATTTCTTTAGCAATGTGAACAGTTACCTATATATTAATATTTAAGCATGTTTCTTTTCCTCCTTTTTTCTCAGCTAGTGAGCAACGTAAAAGAAACCCGCACACACCGTTTGAAAGGTAGTGTCTTGTAGATGAGCAGAATGGTATTTTAATTCACATCGGCCTCCGAGGCTGCGCCCTTCAGGCTTCAAAAGTTTCAATGTTAATCTTATGGGAGAGTTATAATTGATTAATCATGAAACAGCTGTTGTAATAACAAATTATAGCAAATCAGGAAGAACAGTTAGTTTTATCTATATTTTTTATTTAACTAATTAGCTTAAGATCAACTAAATATTTGGTCGAAATTCGACCAGTGGGCGATTTCCTAGTCTTCTATAATAGGCAAGCATGTTACTTTTCCTCCTTTCTTCTCAGCTCATGTGCATTATATGAGAAATCCGCGCATACTGTTAGAAAGGTAGAAAGGTAGGTTTCCTGTAGATGAGCAGAATCCTATTATAATTCACGTTGGACTCCAGGCCTACTCCCCTCAGGCTTTCAAAGTTTCAATGTTAATCTTTTGGAGGAAGGAGAATTGATTGAATCATTAGACAGCTGTTGTAAAAACACTGTTAAAAAACAGGAAGGACAGATGTTTCAGTTATAAAATGTTTTTAATCTTCTTGCTTGGGTCCAGATTAACACAAAATTTTGTCTAATTTCGATCAGGAGGTGATCTCTATGTAGGCTATCATTAATAGTTTATAAGTTTAAATAGTTTATAATACTTACTATTATATGGTTTTACAACATAGTAGGCCTATGAGACTTTACAAAAAAAGATAATGATTAAAGGTTTTTGAGGTCCCTGTCTCAAAATAGTGATTTAGTGATTTAACCGTATTTCCATTTATCCCATTCCAGTTGTGTGGCTAATTACCTTATTTAGTGTAATTTTGCTGACTCGGAGTCCATCTAATTAGCCAGAATTTGGAGTTTGTATCTTATTTGTTTAACACTCGCGATTTACCAATCTTATTGTGTCCTCAACCTCTGGCATTTTTGGCTCCCTACGTTCTTGTTTAATTTTGTTAGATCCACGATGAGTCTAGCGTCCCCTATAGGTTTTGGCATCACTGAGCACCATTCTGTGGGCTCTTCCACAGTGTTTATGCATTTAATTGAACCTTGCTTTCAAGTTCTGACTTGAATTTTTCACGTAATGGTATAGAAGTACATTCCTGGGTGTTCTAAGTGTTACTGAGTTGCCCTTTAAGGCAATCATATAGTAGGTTTTTTACCTTCACTAAAACACTGTTCAAAATGTTTATTCTCTGTCTTTTTTTTCCACTTTATTTCCATCTCCTTTTCTTATTCTTGGTATTTCGACTTGTATATTTCAAAAAGACTTATTTCTTCCACTTCATAGTTAGGCTACACATTATCACATTTTTGAACTTCATTGTTTATATCAGTGGGAACAATAAACCAAGTGTTAAACATGTAGAATCATAAGCCTACACGACCTTAAAAGGATGGAAAATAAGAATATAAGGACGTTACTTAGTTTAACAAAGAGTTTAACAAAGATTAATAGATTAAAATACGGCTTGGAGAATTTTACAATCAAAATATTATGTTTATATATTTCAAAATATATAGCTCATTAGTTGATAGATAAAAAATATTATTAATATACAAACAAATATTAATAAATAGCTAGTAAGTTTAAAGAAATAAATATAATCACCTATATTAAATAAACTCTCTTTATAGTATAGCAACAAAAATTTTATTAAAGCATCAGCTGTTAAATATTTATTTTACTGCTTTAAAAACCACTTCAACATTGAGTGTCCTTAGATTCATTTGTATCTGCCAATTATCATAGTCATAGAAATGAAAAGTTGTCTGTTTTGTTTACAAAAACACTTTGTAAAGCAGCAGTGGTATCAAATTTCCATGTAAGATATGGATCACCTGGAGCAGTAAACAAATCGACAAAATCACGTCTTAGATTGGTCTAAATAAGGTCTAATTTTCATTTTGCGGGTTTGTGAGGCATTTTCTGAGGGATACCGTATTTTTCCTCTCATCTAGGGGTCACGAGAAATCCATTGACACCAAAACGGCCTCGATCCGTTCAGTTGTTCTCTCTCTAGACCCTTAAATGCACTCTTTTATTATATAAGATGGGGTTTGTTGCTTTCTCACACAACCTAAAAAATTGCAAATGATTTAAAACATAAAAAATCGCATAACTAAACTGAATGCTGGATATTTTTATTTTCTAAATATTTATTGCCTTGGAATTAGTGTGACAAATACAGCTGTACAGTTTTTTATTACCTTAATAGTTTTCAGTTTGATTTCGTGTACCAAACGTCTACACGATAACGCCACCCTTGTGAACCACCCTTTACGCTCGATGTGTGTTCAAAAAAATGTTTATACGTGAGTAAAATTTTAAATCTTTTGACCATGTTCATCGGACCGAAGAAAACCCCAGCTTGAATTCTCGGCTGACGAATACGTAATAATAGCAAAAGTTAGTACTGCGCCCTTATCGGCCCTTAAGATGCTGTAGTATTTATCACAACTTCGCACTGTAAACGATTAATACAACTGAATATATTTATATGTAATAGATTTATATCGAAATGTGACTGATACCAGGGTTATCATACTCCACATCGAGGGAATAAGAATACCATTGATGAGGTTGTATGATGGATAGCCGATTAACATGTCGTCACAGTCGCTGACGAATCTGGTGGGTTTGACATATATATCGCCCTCGTTTGTTACTGTTGGCTGATAATTCGAAAACCAACCTTTTTGTTTAGCCTCCATTGGGAATTGAGTTTAATATATTCGTGTAGCTTTTTGAAAGAAATTAAATGAATAGTCTAACCATCTCTTAGTTGTTATATGCAAAATGTGTTAAACCTTATTGATTGGGTACGTTTCAGTCAAATCCAACATTAATTTATATAAAACAATGCTTATTTTTGTAGAGACATACGTGCCAAAAGTTTAAATATTCTTTATCCCCTTGGAGAAAAAGTTAGGTAAACGTTCACAGTACACAGACTTTGGTTATCACCAATTGATATCAAATTTCGCCGATCGCCAGCACTCTTATTATATCTGTGATTTACTCTCTGGGTATGGCATTTCGTGAGACTTTAAATATCTACAGTATCAAAATGTGGTAAAGTAAAACATATGCTGAAGCATTTTACCAGATGACCCGAAAAACCAGTAGTTTCACAACGTATGACGCACAAATTCACTGGACTTTTATTTCTAACAATTGTAATTGTTGTACTCCAGTTACCAATACCCGATCATTTATAACCATTCAAATTGTTTTCGGTGATTATCGGTTAAATCACGAATACATTTCCTGATCTTACATACGTTCCAAAGTTTTATCTCTGAACAATATCGATCAGACTGAGCACTGAGCAGGTTTATAATAGTTGAGCATAAGTTTATAGTTCACGGCAATATAGTTTTATGAAATGATAGTTTTTCTCAAGTCAAGTTTAGATTTGATGAGATTTAGATTTGATGCAATCATTACATTGTGGCGAGTGATTCTTTTTTAAACTTATCCAGCAGGATAACTTTCGTAACAGTGTCCCTAACCACGAATTCAGTTCTAAATCCTCACATATATGTGGTTTTTGTCCGTCAGTAGTGTCGCAGTGGTGGCTTCCCCATCTTGCGTTTCCTTCAAACATTCCCTTTTCAACGTCTACAATGGAGTCAGTCGTTCAAGGTGATCGTATACAATCCAATTTCAACAGACATAAAAAAACTCCGCGAATCCATTGCCATAATTATTATTAGTACCAGTGGGACCAAGCTTATGCTCGGTAAAATTATACCCTTAGTTTCTCACACAAAGCTCTTTCGCTTCGCTCACTCGCTAGGCCGAAGGGTACAAAAATACTTTGGTACAATTTTTCTAAACTACAGGTTAATGTTGTAACACATTGAGGCCGTTCACAAGCATCCACCGAAAAGCGGTTTGTATACGTTTTTGCCTTTCACGTGACAAATCCCACAAAAAAATTTTCTGTAAAATTAGTCACGTGATTGGCAAAACGTAAACAAGCCTATTTTGCGGTCGATGAACGTGAACGGGTACACTGTTTTATATCTACAGTTATCAGCTGACTTTTGTTCAATTTAAAAATCTCCATAAGGATAACATGCTGGGAACTTTGAATTGCTCTAGCGCGAAAACCGGCTTTTTCCCAGTTATGGGACCAACGCCAATCTATTCCTGGTGGCCGAAACTCCCATATTCAACCAAAAAATAAAAAATCCTTGGAGCGAAAAAAAGTTTGCCCGTACAAACGGAGCTTGTTTTAGAGTATAAGAGTACCAGGGGGACCGAGCTTAAGTTCGGTAAAATTATTACTTTCGTTCTCACGTAAAGCTCATTCGCTCCGCTCACTCACCCTCTTAATTTTTAAGATGAGCTCGTTCGCTTCGCTCACTCGCCAGGAGCAAGTGTGCTGCACTTTGGTATAATTTTCCTTCAAAGATATAACACATCATGGTACCATGATAAAAAAATGGTTTTATCTACAATTATCAGCTGATTTTTGTTCAATTTAAAAATCTCAATAAGGATAACATGAGAACTTTGAAGGGCTTTAGTAAGAAACCCAGATTTTTCTCAGCTATTTGACCAGCTCCAATCGATTTCTCGTGGCCCAAACTCCCATATTCAATAAAAAAATAAAATATCCTTGAAGCGAAAACAAATTTTGTCCGTACAAACAGTGCTTGTTTTAGAGTATAGAATTATTATTTAACGTAACCGTAATATCTAAGTAAACCGGTGATTGTGAGCGACACGTGATCGCTAATGGTGTTGGCCGGAAGTGTTGGCTGCATTGTTGACAGTCCGGCTCCGGCAGCACGGCACTGATCCCTGGCTCGCGTGTGCTGCACGGGTAACATTGATTTTGCTGCCCTACCCGCCGGCCGTAACTGATATTTCGCTGTCTGCACCGTCGAAAATACCCCGCACGAACCAGTGGTCACTTTTTGGACTTTTTTAACGTATAAAAAACAACTAGAGATCGCCTCCTGATCGAAATTCGATCAAAATTCCAGTTGATCTGGACCCAAGAAGCTTAAAAACATTTTATAACTAAAACATCTGTTCTTCCTAATTTTCTAGCACTTTTTTCCAACAGCTGTCTAATGATTCATTCAATTTTACTTTCTCCATAAGATTAACATTAAAACTTTGAAAGCTTGTGGGGCGTAGCCCGGGAGTCCGATGTGAATTAGAATGTGATTCTGCTCATCTACAGGACTATACCTTTCTAACGGTATGCGCGGATTTAATCTACGATGCACACGAGCTGAGAAAAAAGGAGGAAATGAAACATGCTTGCGTATTAATATATAGATTTAGAATTGTTCAAAAATATAGCGAATTCCGATTGACATAATAATTTTGTTTCAACCTGAAAAAACTTTGATTAGTTATATTCGTGTTATTGAGTTTGTAGATAATTTTGGAAAATTAATAAAATAGATTAAATAAACTAAAAGTTAAATAAAATATATAGTATTGTGGATCTTCCCTATGGGGCTCAACTCAGCGTGGCGCACAGAAATGATGATGTCTATCTAAATGACGAAAGTTACCATAACTTTTTTTAAGGATTGTGTCAATAAAATTAAAACTTGTTGAAATTTCCTTATTAGTTCAGTTAATTCGTTTAATAGCTTTACTAAAAACTTGATTTGTTGTTAAAAACTAAATTCGCTGGCTTTTTTAGCTTGATTTGCTTGGCTACATTGTATTTCAGTTCGTCAAAGCTTATTGAAAATGGTGTTTTGTATCATTAATTTAAATTAATTTTAATTGGCAACTGGTTTATACCGTATTGCAGATGGATTTTAGAAACCATGTGTGTTAAGTGTGTTTTCATCATACCTTTGCAATAAACGTTGTTTTCGAAACTAGTCGATCCTCGATGGGTTGGGTAAACAGTCCGGAAAATAGTTTTTTAGGGGCACTCAACCAAGTTAATTAATTTGTATTTTTACTAACCGCTGACAACATTTCAAATACAAGATAAACAAATAAATTAAGAGGGGGTGTATATGTCAACATTTATTAACTTTTATCCCAAATGTATATTTATTGAAGGTTTTATGATAAAAAGTACTGTTCCTAACTCCTCCGAAAGTGGTACACTACTAACTTATTGTTTCATTTCACATGAGCTAAGTAAATTATAAAATTGTAAGTCAAATGACTTTTACCGAAATGTTTTATTTGTTAACGTAATTATAATGTTTTTCTCTCAAGTACACCGCACTGGTGGATTGTGAGGTTATTTGTACACCTTGTTAAATTTCCTCTGGCATTCTCATGATCACAATATTTAATTTGAAACCCGTTTATGTTCATTGAAGCAAATTGATTGAATTTCACAACCTTTTAATGAAATTACGTTTAAAAAAATCTTTATTGGTCGTGATTCCATTAGACCTAATATTACAAAATTTTATCCAAAAAAGCATATTTTACATATTTAATAAACCCACGTTAAATTCCGTAGTCGCTGGAACCGCGTTTGACATGTGATAATTAAATGCCCAACATTCCTGCCCTGTGTCCCGCTTGGCGCCGCGGCGCATGCGCCACATGCTAACCCAATACCGTGCATACTCAGGGTCACCAGTTATAAATTACTCCACTGACACACTGTAGTTAGACACTACTATAGAGACATCACTATCATTCATTAGAATATTTTCGGACCTAGAATATGATTCTTCATCTAGTTAAACGAGGAAGGCCTCTAGAAGGTAATAATTTTCAAATGAACTATAAAATATACACATCATAAGATTTATAATGAGACACCAGACGGAGATTGCTAAGAGAATGTATAGAAAAAATTTTCAAATTTGTTTAACGATTTGTGGTTGGTTTGTTGGTTTTTAGCGTGCAATTTGAAATTACTGAAATAAAATCGGATTTAGTATTAACTTGAAATCACGAAAGACCATGTCAATAGGCTCCCTTCGAGAAAACCCTTTCTATCAGTATTTTTTAGCCTTCTTTCGTTCCTAATATTTAACTCGCGAAATGATCCCAAGGTTAAGAAATATTAATGTTGCAATCGTATATAACTGTTGTGTCAAATATAACTTGGTTCTAGTATAGTGCCGTTGGGTATGTAAACTATATTATTGGCAAACATTATATTGTATTTCCTGTTTTCTGACGCAGTTCTTTAACCGATTTGATTGAAAAAATCAAATCTTGGTAATTATTTAGTTAAATATTTACAATAGAGCTCTCATACGTTGAAAGTTTGGAAATCTAAACACATTATTGTGATTCAGTGCCGTTGAAAAAAAATTCAATTTTCCTTCCTATTAAGATTAGTATTTATTGATATTGTTTATTTGCACTATAAACCAGGGCACTAACTCCAAACAAAACAATTTCTATACAAATTGTCCAAAATACCGTCCGAAAAAGAGGAACGCGGAGGCATATTTTAGAGGTTTTACCGTGTTGAAGAAGACCCTTTTAAGTAAGTGTTCTTGAAAACGAAATCGTGATCAATCGAAACACCTAAATTATCAAGCTTGTTTTGAACTGTCTAAAATAGAAGGTTACAACTGTACCGTGTATTTCAGTCCGGTAACGGAACGCTGCAGTGTAAACGGTATGGTTTATAGCCATTAGCATTGCCGGCATACCGCGGTGCCGCCACCGCTCGCCAATGCACGGCCGCTGGCCGCGGTCTATACTGCGTGCAGGCTCTGATTATAGCTCGTGCGATTTACATTTGTTCTCGTTATGCAAACCATCACATTTGTTTGTTAAAGCCCACATACATTAAAAAACAAACGAAAAAGAAATAAATTTCCGTTAAGGACGTTATGGATTGTCTGTAAACGGTACCAACAACATTTAATTATGATAAATCACGTTTATACCTTCACTTCACAATACAAAATTAGGTGGAGTAAGCTTTTCTGACTGCAGAATCTTTTGTGTTAAGTTTATTAATATGTAAACAGCGAAAACAGGAGTTGTCTCTTATTTTCTATGCGCTAAATGAACCAAGCTTGCGTTCGGAATGAAACCGCCTGAGTTGTGAAGGTACTAGTTTTTTATCGGAAAAATGGGACCAACTCAAAGGGGTTTCTTCGCCTTATCAATATGTATTTCTAACATTAGTGCAATACACGATTTCTCTTTAAATTTTAACAAATAATTATATTCTTGTAAAGTAATAAATGCATATTTTTTAATTAATTCTGTTAGGTTATTGTTCTAACGTGGCACCGAATCGCTAAGTAAAAGATCAATTAATGCTCTTTTAAATATTACTAACACTATAAATTACAATCTGATATATCTTTAAGCTGTGATTGCGCAGGGTAGCGTCGCTTGGCACAGAACACGCCGCTCACCCCCGCTATCACTAGCCTCTACACGGGTCCCCGGGGCCCCTTTTGTAGCCTGGTACGATCTGGTCACTTGGCTACTAGATCAAATCAGTACTCCGCAAGAGCATTTGACCGCTAGAATACTTCGGATTTCAAACGCACCCATGATATGGAAAATGTATCTCACATTAAAGTACTGGATTTTTCACTGTGTTTCAGATGAATTTTTATACCGAATCTTATTCGTACCGCCTAGCAATAGCATTAGAAATGTTTTCATTGTTCGTTTACTGAAATCAGAAATTTTTTACTGTCGTAGGCAGTATAATATGCATTTGACAAAGTCATGGAGTGCAATAAAAATACAGGCGTACACCTAAAATCAGTCCATCACAGGTAAGCCTGCGTTTTGTTAGACAACTCAAAACAAGTCAGAAAAAGGGTTAACATCATGAAGTGTTTACCATTAAAATATTTTTCTTCCATATCGACAGCTATTATACGTTTCTTATACAATGTGTAACGATAGGTCGTGATGCGATGAACTCGTTATGTCTAAAAACATAGCACGTTAAAAATCCGTTCTCACTCCGTTATCTGCGTATTTAAAACTATAAATAGCCGAATTTCACCATACCGCTTAACCTGAGTCAGTTTTTCCTAGGACGACACTCATACTAAATAATGTTAGGCCTAAATATCACATTTACAAAATGGTTTAGTAATTTATCGTTATAACTGATTGTTAACTTAACACTTAAAGGCTCCCCTCAGGGGCAGTGGGCTTTCCACTGTACGGGTGTTTCTTGGCGACCCCGGGGTACCTGAGCCAAGCTGTGAGACCCTCCTCACAGTTCTTCCCGAGCTAGGGCCTTTCTTCTCATCTTTCAGGTCTTAGCTCACCGTCTTTATTCTTTCCTGAGCTAACCTTGCTCACCTTCTTGTTTTCGACCCCGAATCAAGGGTGTCTTTCCACCTTCTTTCGACCGGCGCATGCTGGGGGGTCCTGGGGGGTCCAGGCGCATGCTGTGTGCCTCGCACTGCCGATGGTCTCCTCCAGTGTGTCGTCAGAAGCCAGCCGCTTCGGACCTTAGTCAGGGAGTGCGGCATGGATGCAGGGATCGGACTCTGCATTGCCACGGTGCGACCCCCAGCACGTCCGGCACATTTTGTGTATCGGTGCTGGGCAAACGGAGGTTCGGGCCCCGGATTACCGGGGTAGGGGTGTCTTATCTCCTACGGGGGGTAGACCTCCAAGGGTGTACCCGCTCTCGGCCGATGAAGGGCCGCCTCTTGCCGCACGATGCGCTGGTTACAAAACAGTATGGATTGTCAACTGCAAAACACGAATCTTGGAAAGGAGAACGAACAGGCTGCTTTTAGGCGCAGCTCACTTGTGCAGAGGTCTCCGACCTCAAAGACTGGGACGTTGGGAAGGGCCCCGCCTGGAGGCCACACAAATCTTTGGTGCATTTTCGGTGGACTCGGTCTGCCAAAAGATTTTGGAGGATGAGGGCAACTGGGATTGTTTGTCACAGTTCGTCCGGGGCATCCTCCTGGAAAAGAAAACCGATCTGGACCGCGAAGTGGCCCAGATCCCTTGATAGAGCGGCTGGATAAGGAGCGAGCCCGACGGGCGTAAGCCAAATATAGGCCTAGCCTGACGTAATGTGATAAACAATTCCAGGTTAGATTCCTAAAGAGTAGAGGAGGTTTTTTAGTGGGTAAACCCGTTTTTTAGGGGAGCCCCGCACTACAGGCTGGCCACCTGTGTGCGTAATGCATTTTTACGCCTCTCCCTCAAAAAAAAAAAAAAAAAAAAAAAAAAAAAAAAAAAAAAAAAAACAAACACTTAAAGGCTGATGTAGCGGGTCAGTGCGTGTGGAACATACGTTGACCTCATCCAACGCCTGCTCTCGCCAAACATTGACCGCAACAGTGTTGTCGGTGAGGTTTGTGGCATCGCAGTCGTCCGTCTCGCATACAACATTCCTATAGTTTTATTCCTGATATTTAAATTATATATTTACTTTTTTTTTACTATTTTAGCATTTAGATTCCCGTTTAAAATTATTCCAATAATTAATTTACTCTTGTATATTTACTGGTATTGTTAGTTAGCCTTTGTGATGTTTCTACATTCTTTAGTATGGGGTTAGCCAAAGTTTTCCAGTGGGATTTAAGTTTTAGGAAAATAACAACTACCACCTGCAAAAAAGTAACTACTGCTCAAAAAAGTTACTGGTGCGGGATTATTTAAATAAATCTCAATATTTTTGTCAGTTATGGTTATGAAATTTTTAATGTAAGAAAATTATTTAAGAAATATAGTGTTCATGTAGACATACAATTTTTGGAGTTAACAAAACCCCAACTAGGTAAAACCTTAGACCATACACTAACGTGAATGGACTTCTCATTACATAGTTTAAACCCTATTTACGGTAGTGCAATCTTCTGCGGTGTACATGAATTTCAAGTGACATGATAGGTTAATTTGTATTTTCTTAACTAACCAAGGATGAAACCTTCATGCCTGAAAGTTATGTTTATATTATGGCAAAGTGTTTTTGCAGCATTGCAAATCCAGCTGAATAATTACAACATCGATCGCAACGCCTCTGGTGCGGCGTATAAGAATCTTCCAAATTTCGGTATCAAACAAAATGCATTGGATGAGAAGTCTATTCATGGTAGTGTATCCATCCAATCAATGGTAAAGCTGTAAACTAGCTTCCATATTTAATCCACAATCTATAAAGAGTATGTTAGAAACGTTTAGGGCATGTCGTTATAGAATTAGGACGGATTACTTTTCTATCACTTATGAATGTTTTCTATCCTTTTCAACCGAAGCCAAATCAGCAATCTATGACTTATTGAGTATTTTGTCAAAATCAAAATTTCCTGTTTAGTCAGTTTGAAATGTTGGTGTTGCAGGCAGGATGCTGGGCGCGCAGGCCGCACCATTGCAGGCACATGTCCACCACCAGGGACGACCAGAAGGGACCTACAGACACTCCCGCCGCCGCCCCCGCCCCCGCCGCCGCTGCCGCCCCCAGGCTGCCCGACCCCTCGGCGCTCACAGGTGAGAGATCAAACATACTGTTACTTTGAGGTAACCGAATACAGTAGTAACAGTCACTGGCGATAATCTGTTACGGCAACTAACAACGGCCGCTTCTTTACTTCTGTAACAACTAATGGTTCAGAGGAGCTAGGAGAGAATTTTGCCACGTTGTAAAATACCCCTGTCGCAGCAGACCTGCGTACTTGGTGAATTTCCAATAAATTTTGGTATTTTTTTATTGTCCTCATATACATTATGGGAATGAGGATGAAATTTTGCTGCCATGAGGGTGTTATACGCAAATAGACAATAATTCCTTCCCCTTGCAGGTACATGCTAAATTGTTTCAAATTCTGGTATTTATTATTTTCCCCATAAACCCAGGGGGTGATTATGTAGGTTTGCCGCCATATGGGTGTTGTAAGTAAATATAAGTTACACTCTAGGGTAGACCGGGGTACTTTGTCACAAGGGTACTTTGTCACAATATCTACTGGGAGAAAACTGGGAGCAGGAGGGAAATTCTAGTGGCATCGCTAAACTCCTTAGGTTGGCACTATTTCATACAGACAGTATCAGACTTGTCCAGCGACAATTGTGATTGTTATAAATTAAAATGTGTTTTGCTTCACTAAAAGTAATTTCTTTTACAAGAAGTTGGCAATTTTTCAAGAAAGCTACGTTCCACAAAGGCATGTAAATGTTATATCATTGTATTCCTTAGTTCATTGGGAATAGATCAAGTTTAGACTGATTAAATTTATTAGATTATTACTTGGCCAAAATGTAAACATAACCTAAATCGGTCGCGTGGGGTAGTTTGTCACAAACTCGACGGGGCACTTTGTCACAATAGTTAAATGGGCGCTTTTGCAAGTTTTATTAAAACTCGCATATTTTTGCAGATGGTGCGTAACTATAAAAAGAAAACAGCAATTATTTTCTTTATTACATTAAACATATTTAAGTGGCCAAGAATTATGGTAAATATTTACTTTTTAATATGAACTTTTTTACTCTAAAACAGCAATTATTTGTTTTCTTTATTATATTATACATAATTAAGTGGCCAAGAATTATGGTAAATTTGTTCTAAGTAAAAACATTATGTACTAATTAAACTTAGTAATTAGTTATAAATTTTTTATCTATTTTTATTTTCCGCCAATATCTTATTAAAAATACATGTGACAAAGTGCCCCATGCCCTGTGACAAAGTGCCCCATATATGGGGCACTTTGTCACAGTTGTAAGGGTTACAAAAAAAATTAAAATTATTTACTTTGAAAATATGTAGGATTTAGAAAAAAATACCTAATACTCATAAAAGTATAAAGTTAGTAATCATGCATTGGTATTGGGTCATAGTCTTAAATGAAGTGAGTAAAAAAATCAAAAGTAAAAATTGTGACAAAGTACCCCGGTCTACCCTACTAGTGGATGTAAAAACAAAATTTTATAAATTTATGTCAATAAATATGTGAGATAGAGGATTTGTTGATTTCCCATAAAGCTAACATGGAAAACTTATTTTTTTCGATTTCCTCCGAAATCTTTTAAGCTAGGATAAAAATTCAAAATACCGAATTGTTTTTTTTATGCTCTTTTGAATGGTTTTAGTTAAAATTGTTGAATTTAGAAAATTGAGGCCCAAAAATGCCAAAACCCCACTTTTGACCCTTTTGGGGAACCTCATAAAACCCCGTTCCCATGGTCCGATCACGCTGAATTTCGAACTTAACTTGAAGAACCCTATCCTACACCTTTCTACCAAATTTCATCAAAATCTGAGGTTAAGTTCAAGAATTATTATGTTAACGGACACACATACATATATAAAAATTAGAACGAATGTTGTTTTCGGTTTGTATGGACCTCAAAACAAAAAAGTATCACTGTCCCGGACTAGGATCTTACCATGACTACTACCGTAATAGCGTATTCCCTATAGAGAAATCTGCTAAAATGTTTTGTTGGTAAACCGGTAAAACCCGCTTTTGGTTTTCCGGTTAATTAAAGTATACATGCATTGTATCGAACATACCGTTTATCATCAAGTGTTTTTTTTTTCTTAATTCATTCTCCAGCCTTGTCTCTACTTGTGTTTACGAAAAAAGCAAAAACCTAGTCTTGCTGCATATGGAAAATATAAAGTACAATTGAATTAAAATTACAGAGCATAGTAGCTATTTCTTACGGCTTGCCTGTGATAAATAATTTTCTCATCCCTGCTAACTTAATTGTTACAAATAATCAAACAAATAAGTAAATTTTATCTTGAAGTGTACCTAAACATATTCCATTTCTCACTCTTCTTGTATTAGTCAATCACTCAAATTGTTCCTATCATACATTTATTTAATCGAGTATTGTTTTTAATGTTTACATTGCATTATTTTAGTTGAAAAATAATATTGTAGTAAGTCAACCAATACTTTATGTTACAAAAAAAAAAGAATGAAACACAATCAGATTTTGAAATCAAGCCGGCTTAGGAATTGCTGACTAACAGAAAGTACTTTGTCTGTAACGATCAAGTAATCTAGTTTACTGGTGCATTTAGTATTTGGTTCATTCAACTTGTTCATTTCAAACTTCACAGATAATATACAAGTTAGACCTGAGCCAGTTGTTTGTGGTTTGAACCAAAACCAACTTAAGTTTTAATCTGTCTGTCTACTGTGCTATCAAGGTAGTTCACTTTACTGCGATCTAACAGATTTAAAAGCTTGACAAACTCTGATTCATCCTTGCATATCACTCAAATCGTATACAACCTAGTTTTTATTAATTTTGTATTAAATTATATCATAACATTATAAAAACTTGATGTTTTTAAACGTTTAAATGATTGAGAGTAGTAAGTTAAATGGTTAAACTTTTTAAATACGAGGTGGCCCGTGCGCAAATTGCGCATTTTATGATTCTGTATGAGTGAAACTCACCAACAGTAGGCTACGTGAATGTTGATTATCAAGTGACAGAGATCTGTTTTTGTTTACTATCTGGCTTTTAAAATTCATCTGAATTACCTGAGCTGTTTAATTACAATTCACATTAAAGAACTTGCAATAAAAGTTGGTCAACATTTTAAAGCGCCCTCTAGAAATAAATCAAAGGCGAGGGGGTGAAGCCCAAAACAATATGACCTTTAAATTACGATTCATCACTGCGGTATATCCTAAGCTTTAAAATGACACCTCAATCTTAAAAATCGGTTCAGTAGGTCGAGGGAAAAGTTACGTAACAGACTAAACCCTTATAGAAATAAGAAGATAGATTAATTAATTAATTATTGCCCTATCCTATATCTATGATGTGCATTTGTACCTTTCCAGTATGCAGTAAAATGTTCTATTTATTTATGAAGAGACGCATTTTATCTTGATACTCCCAAAACATGTTAGTGTCTTACTTCTCATTCGCTGTATGTGAATGTTGCCAACATGAATATTCAAACATGGGACACGCAGTTGTGTGCCAACTCTGCCAATGTGCGAGGGCCAACAGCATCAACATAGGCCTGTACCGAGCGACCGTGAAATTAAATGGCCACATCTGCGCCGGTTATCTCTATCCGCACGTCACATGGCCATGTGACGTCATAGTAGGCCTATAGCGGTGTTGTGTTGATTTTATCTATTGAAAAAGCCGAGTAGGATGACTGTTAACGATTACTCTGCAATGTGTGGCTGACCTTTTGAAACATATGAGTAGTGTCAAATTGTTGGTGCTGGCCCAGTTCAAGGTCACCTGAGGGATGACGTCATCGAGGTCAATGACCTCACCGATGACGTCATCGATGACGTCATCGATTGCGTCATCGATGACGTCATCACTAATGACGTCATTTCTATGACGTCACACCCATGACGTCACAGAAATGACGTGCCGATGACGTCATCACCCCTTACGTCATCAAAATGACGTCACCGACGCCACTGAGGTCAAGGTCACGCCGAAACTTAAAATTTTTTGGCACTTTTGCCGTTTCTCGCACTACGCTCCGAGTTTCAGTCAGAGTCCCCGTGACCTTGACCACTTGGAGCGAATTTTCGACGAGAAACGGCAAAAGTGCCAAGTTAAACTCGAGTTTCTGACATGACCCTGCCTAAATGGGCAATCGGTTATCCCTCAGGTGACCTTGAACCAGCACAACACCAACAATTTGATATTACTGTGACCTTGAAAAACCTAACAACGGAGCGCCGACACCGATGCGCACCCCACGACAGCCACCGAGTGACTGACTGTCAGGCTCTGTGTATGCTAGGTATATCGGCTTGAGAGACTAAGACTCTAAACTGTCAGGAATGGGAGTAACTAACTGAATTTTGCAAGGAAAAGTCATTTCATCCAATATTTTAAACAAATCCTCATCAGTAAAACTGACATTAGTCTGTTTTGTATAAAACTTAGGGTGTCCGCGCAACAGTTTGCGCCACTTAGCTAAAGTTGAAACTCTCTTAACTCTGGGTGGTGGACAGTGAGCAACTAATAAAGTCTTAACACGGCTAAGTTTCTTACCTAAAGTGTCCTGCGACATGGCTTCACCTCACAAAAGTCCGCACAATACTGAGAGACTGCTTGTAGCGCATGAGTCAAGGGAAAAGAGGTGGGGGAAACAGCAGGAGTGGGGGAAGGTCACAGTGGCGGGGGAAGGTGAGGTGGTACGCCGGAGTATCGCATCACTTCACCATGAGCTGTCCTACAGTCAACACACTGTTCTCTTGGCCCGAGTTGGCACTAGAAGAAACATTTCTGTACAGCTTAGGCTGTGAGAGCCGAGGAAGCAAAGTCAAAGTGGAAATTGTGTTAAACTCCAAGATGAAGAGTCTCCTAAATAAACTAATTGTATCCTTGCAATCTCCTATAACTCTAGAGAAATACCACTTTATTAAGCGACACCTTATACTTTGGCAAAACGAAACGGAAATGGAAAAGATTACAGTAAAATTAATTTAACTTAAAACTTGGACTGGACACTCATGGCGATACCACGTGGCGTGAAAACGCCACCCTAAACATTACAAGTTAGGTTATTGAGCACCTCTGGTACGATAACCGATGTGCTAGAGTTAAAGTGTGATGACCTTGAGTCAAAACACTGAAATACTATAAGTCGATATCGTCCCAGAGTTAAAGTGTAGTGACCTATATTCAGAACTTGTAAAATTACTTACATATAGAGAGCTAGAGAACAGCGAGACGCACCGCATGGAAGCCGGAGACATACTGGCGAAGCGGTGTTGTGTAGCCTAGGGACCCAGTTGTGGTGGGGGTATAGCCAACACTTAGAGTACAAGTGTTGTGGGTGACCTTGACCCACATAACTTACCTGACCCCCCCCCCCCCCCCCCGACAAAAAGTGCCCCCCCCCCCCTCCCCCGACAAAAAGTGCCCCCCCCCCCACCCCCACCCCCACCCCCACCCCCACCCCCACCCCCACCCCCACCCCCACCCCCACCCCCACCCCCACCCCCACCCCTGATATCCTGGGCGTGGCAGCCCGGTGGGGATATAAGGGGGCCCAGCCAGAGCCGGCTCGCAGTCCGCTCCCGCGCGTTGAACGTGAACGATCGGGACGGACCGCCATAGGCATCACTAAACATTGAATGGCGCCTTCAGTGTTTAGCGAAGTCTACTCTAACTTTAAGACTTGTATTAGTTGTAAGATATTGCGCTTGCGTTTGGGTATTGCGAATTGTTTTATATGAGAGTGTTTTACTTGTACCTTATGTCTCCTGTGTGTCTTGTTTGTTATATGTGTTTAACATGTATGTGCTTGTTCCAGCATTGACTACGTTGAGCTCAATTGTGTGTTGTAAGTGTGTTATATTTTTCTAAAGTGTATACGCTTGTTTTAGCAATCCCCCCTTGAGCTTTTGCAATGCTCAAAGTAAATCGTAAAGACAGGGAACGGGAGTAGGCCCCCGTGTAAAGTTACTTTTGTATAATTGTTAGGCTCCTCTCATGCATGCTTTAATGCGGCTGAGAAATAGGAGCGTCCGTTTGTACGCCTATATGGGGGTAATAAGCCGATGGCCTCTGCACTCGGACCGAGGACGTAAGCCACTAGGGTGTCCTCAGTTAGTTTCCCTTCTGGAAACTCAAAATTATGTAAATGAAACTTTGTTAGCTATTTGTGTTTTTTTGTCCCCAAGGCCCCCGAACATTCGTGGTTCGCCATGGATGTACGGGGGCCGAAATTTTTTAATGTCCGTGTGGCCTTGACCCACATAGGACTTGTAAAAACTTACTGCATTGCTAAATTAAAAATATTAAAGATAGGGTTACGGGAGTAGGCCCCCGTGTAAAGCCACTTGTTTTATAATTGTTAGGCTCCTCTCATGCATGCTTAAATGCGGCTGAGAAATAGGAGGTGGTCCGTTTGTACGCTTATACGGGGGTAATGAGCCGATGGCCTCTGCACTCGGACCGAGGACGTAAGCCACTAGGGCGTCCTCAGTTTTTTTCAAAATATGTAAATGACATTTCGTTAGCTATTGGAAAAGTTATTAGTTGGAAATGCAGTAAATGTTTACAAGTCTCGCGTGGCGAAGGGTACACGACATTGGATGTTGCCTTGTTGTCATAGTTGGGTCTCTTCGGAGGCTACAGCGATGACAACCCAAGTGCCCCACACCCCCATAGGGGGGTGTGGGGCTTATTTTTTTAAAGTTTTTTCGTGACCTTGACCTAAATATAAAAGTTTTCAAAATCTTTAACAGTCAGATCTTACTAACACAGTTTATATATATATATAGAGGTCTTTTAAAAGTTAACAGTTAGGTATTAGTAACGCACAAGTTTGGAATTGTTTATAGTTGGGTCTCTTGGGAGGCTTCAGCGATGGCAACATAAATGCCCCAAGTGAGGCTTCTTTTTTGAAAAAGTGTGAGCCCCCCCCCCCCCCCCCCCCGCAAAAAGTGTGAGCCCCCCCCCCCCCCCCACCCCCACCCCCACCCCCACCCCCACCCCCACCCCCACCCCCACCCCCACCCCCACCCCCACCCCCACCCCCACCCCCACCCCCACCCCCACCCCCACCCCCACCCCCACCCCCACCCCCACCCCCACCCCCACCCCCACCCCCACCCCCACCCCCACCCCCTCCCCCACCCCTGATATCCTGGGCGTGGCAGCCCCGGTGGGGATATAAGGGGGCCCGGTTGCACGCACTTCTCATTCCCGCTCCAGCCTTCGTTGGAAGTACTTCTCCGTTATTTGCATTTAACGCTCTTTCTACCTCAACATGCGCTTCAAGAACTATCCACCAGTTCTCCCATACATCAAATCGAATTCAACGAACACGTCTACTCCGATCAACACATCTACTCCAACTTCAACCTCCGCTGCTCCGATTCTCCAAACGTGTTTGATGAGCACAATCCTCAGCTGTTTGGAGATGCCGTCGGCTCCTTCGATGCCCAGCCTATCTCCGCTGCCACCAACGGAACCAACAAGTCCAAGTGTCAGTGGTGCTGGTGACGCTCCGTCGACTTCAAGAGGGGCTGGCGCTCACCCTGCAAGCAGCCGAGTGCTCATAGCATCACCGCCGATCTCATTGTTGTCAGATTCTGATTCGGAGTCAGCGGTCTTTGAGGAGAAGAAGTCGAGGTCCAAAATCATTCCCTACTCCCGTACACAGAAAATCCTTTCCTATACAAAGACCCAATGTCCACTACCCGTATCCCCCATGCCATCCACACCGGTCAAACCATCCTGCAAATCGATCTTTTCCCCAGACAAGTCAACCTCACCCAAAGCCAACATTCCATCTACAGTCAAACCATCCCGTAAATCGATCTTCTCCCCAGACAATTCTACCTCACCTAAAACCACTATTGATCTAACCCATTCTCCTACCCGACCCAAAATTCTTTGCAAATTACCCCTTGACCGTGCTAAACCATCACCCTCCATCCTTTCCAGCCAGCCTAAGTTAGATCAAGCGCCGCTCCAAAACACTAAGAGTCCAACACAAAAGAAACGTAATCGTGTTAAATGCCCTGCTGGCAAGCGTGATAAATGCGATTATGTTTGGTTTAGCAGAGAGGCTGTGGTTCTTTGTTGTCCGAGTTTTGCTCTTCCAGAAAAAGATCGTTGCCAACGACACTTGAATAAGAAAATCAAAATTCCGACACCAAAGCCTTATAGCCTTAATATTATGCCTGAAAAGTCCAAGTTCAAACACCCCAACAGTCCGCAGAAGCTGAAAATTAATAGGCTCAAGAGGGACAAAAAATATTATTTCATTGTTCAAGCTTATGGAGCATTTAACATAAATGTGCAAATCATTCTAAAAGGTGATGGCCGCCTTCATAGAATGAAAGTACCACCTGCGATGGTACAAAGAGAATTTTTTGTCCCCGGGGCTTATTTAATTCGAAGAAAAGGATGCCGATCTGTTTGGGAAATGGATTAGGACATGGGCTCACTAAAAAGAAAAAGCCAAAATTGTTAGGTTGTGTTGGACAATATTTAAAAGTCTTTTTCCAAATTATTTTTCCAAATTTAGTCTTAACCCTCTTAAAGTAAGGGAGAGGGGTATTATACAAGTCAACTAATAAAAAAAAGACTTGACTTGTATAATACTTTAACCTGGCGGTGATGTAAAGTCACTGGGACAATCTCAAACCGTGTCCTTGAGGGTGAAGACTAAGTTACAAATAAATCATTAACAAATAAAAACTTACCTCCAAACACTTGTAGCTTGCTACAAGTGTTTGGAGGTAAAAATTTTTCAAAGTTTGAATGACCTTGACCCATATAAATTACTTACAACTAATGTTGTGTATCACGTGATACCCCCACTCTAACGCTCTTACTAAGCTTGTATGAGCCGTTCATTTGCTTCAGTCTGTTTCTGTGCTCCGTGGTAAACATGTCACGGTACAATTACAAAGGTGGTGACTTCTTGATAGATCAACACAATGCTTGGGAAGTGCTAAACCAGCATAGAATGGAAGTTGAGTATTGTATAAGACAAGACGGGTCTACATTTTATCTATGTATTATAAACAACCAAACTCATAAGTATGAACACTGGACAAAAATTAATTATAACAACATAGATGAGCTGTTTGCTTGGGTGTTTGAGGTGTGTAAAGTTATTGAAGAAACCAAAATAATGGGTGTGCTAAAGGTATGTAAAACTGATGACCGGGAAGACTAAGCAAAATTTCTTTTAACCCCCCCCCCCCCCCCCCCCCCCCCGTGTTATCCCCACCACTAAAAATGGGTATATATAGGAGTGGTGATCAACCGTCCTCTCATTCTGCTTTACACCGTTAAGCTGAACACCACCATGTCTGCTATGAACGTCCCAGCCTCTACCTCTGGCCCGGTCGCCTCCAACTCCAGCCCGAGCATTGGACCAATCCGATCGGGGCCTTCGTCAAGAAGTCGTGTCCGATTCTCCGGCTTTGGTCCTGTGAGGAAGGAGTTGCGGAGCAGCGGGGCGTCTCAACCAACCACGACGGATGCAGCAACTCAGACTCCACCAAACATCATCGAGTGGTACGACGAAGTGATAGAGCAAAGGGACAGAATGCTAGAGAATACTCGCAGGGAGCTACTTTATGTTAGGAGTAAATGGGAAAAACTGATTAAGAAGTGTGAAAGCCTGTTGGACAGTGATGATAGTGAGGATGAGAGTGGATAGGTGTGTGGGTAAAGACTTGGACTGGGACTTGTGTGTATGTATGAATGTGTGCGTGAATGTGAAATACAGAGCGGGGGATAGATCACTCTGTGGCAATGGACTAACATGCCACTTAGTGATCTATCCCCCGTTCTGGTAATGTTTTTGGATGGCCTTGACCCACTTTACCAAGGCTAGCTAGTACCCCCACCACTGATAAGTGTATATATACGGGTATTGATGTGCAGTTTGGTTATTCTGCTTTGTATCGCTTAGCTGAATACCTCACTTCAACATGGCTTCCAACTGCAAAACTTCTCAGGCTTCCTCTTCTTCTTCAAGAAGGCGTGCTGCCAACGTCCTGCCTGCTACTCGTGGACCTGCTCGACCATTCCACAGCATAACTGTTGCTCGGGCAAACGCCTGCAAAGCTCCAATGCTACGGACCTTGCTGGAGGTGAGCCAAGACGGGCAAGGCTTGCTCAGTCCTGGTCAACGGCAGGAGCAAGAAAGGCGTATGGCTTACTACAGGCTGCAGGGTGTAGTTCCCAGCTTGAAGTTAGGCGATCCGAGAGTAGCAAGCATCAACGAGGCAGCGGACTACATATCACACCTTCACAGTGTTTTAGAAGTAAAGGACCAACAAATTGAAAACTTAAAAGAACAATTGAAACAATTTAACTTTAATCCTGTGGAGTTTGTGGAAGCAGTGATGAGTGATAGTGATGATGAAGGAACTGAATATATATTGGGTATGTAATGAAAGACTTGGACAGGGACATGTGTGTGTGTGTGTGTAGAATACAGAGCGGGGGATAGACTACTTTGCGGCAATGGACTAGCATGCTGCTTAGTGGTCTATCCCCCGCTCAAAGGGTAGCATTGGATGACCTTGACCCACTTTACAGCAAGGACAACCGGTTAACTGGTATAAAAGAGGGGGGTCTGTACATCCCGACTTCATTCTGCTTTGAACCTTCCAGTGGAACGCTAGAAAATGAGTGGATCACTGATCATTGGTAAGGAGTGGGAGTATGTAACCATAAACTATTTAAACTGTAAAGGGATGTTGAAGAAGGTGTATGATAACGTTAAAAGAATGGTTGTTGAAGAAGGTAGGGTAGTGATTGTAGCGTGGAAGAAGAAGCAGTATACAGGACAACAAGTGAGAGCAAGTGACTTTGGGGGGAATAGTGTGTTTCAAATTGGACGAGCGAACTTGGTTAATTTGGACATTGTGTTTTGGGACTTGGAAAGGTTAATTGAAAATAGTGGCAAACATGGGGAACTCTTAATTGGCAGGGAGGACAGAGTATATGAGTAAGTGTAAAAGACTGGGGGCTTATGTGTGTGTGTAAAGACTAGGACTTGTGTGGAATACAGAGCGGGGGATAGATCACTTTGCGGCAATGGACTAGCATGCTGCTTAGTGGTCTATCCCCCGCTCAAAGGGTATTATTGGATGGCCTTGACCCATATAAAGGTAGAGGGGGAATGGGTAATAGGAGGGGGAAATTGGTATATATGTAGGACTGATGAATAAAGCATTTAGTCAAGCATTTGTCTAGACACTATCAACAACAATGGAGAGCTTCAGTGTTGAGTTCATCCTCTTGGAAGAAGACATCAACGAAGTGGTGGAACTTATAGAGGAGAAGACCAGCCAGGGCACATTGGAACTTGTGAATTGCGAACCGTTGGACAATGCCGCAATCGATAAGATTGCATATTTCATGATGCATTTGTATAACGAACAAACAACCAATATGGAGTTTGTGCAGTACCTTTATCAAAACCAAGTAAATGTGCGAGTGACAATTACTTGGTGGCAGTAATAATAAAGTGTAACATATGGATGTGGACTTGGATGTGGACTTGGACTTGAGTGTGGTCTGCGGAATAGAGCGGGGGATAGATCACTTTGCGGCAATGGACTAGCATGCTGCTTAGTGGTCTATCCCCCGCTCAAAGGGTATCTCATTATTGCGTGGACATTCACAGAGTGTGCATTCAAAGCCAAACTGTTTGAAATGGCTCTTTGCGACATTTGTGGGGAAATCTTTCAAGACGAAGATCTTTTCATCATACACAGAGAATTACATGAAGACGAAGATAGAAAAGAAGATATTACCATGGATGAAATAGACTTAGACTCAATTGACCGGTTTTTGGGAGAGCATCAGAAGCAGATGGACTACTACGACAGCTATCTACAGCAAATGCAAAGAAGAAGACCTAGTGTGATCCAATTTGCTGGTGCTGGACCATCTACTGCTACAAGACCTATTGAAGAAGAGGACACCGAAGAAGAGGACACCGAAGAAGAGGATATGGAAGAAGAAGAACTGGAAGATGTAAGACAACTTCGCACCACAGCCTTGCCAGGACGAGTTGTAACACATTTCAAAATTAATAACGTTCAATTGGAATTGGAAACATTCATAACCCAGGCTAAGGAACTTGTTGGTCAAACGTTGAGGGAAGAATTACAAAGGCTAAATTTTATTAAATTTGGAATGGTGTTAGAGGCTATGTTTAACAATACTGATGGTGAAACAGCATTGAGAGCATTCATTACCAAAAACCGAACCCTTACCTTCACCTCCGACATTGATGATATTATTGAAGAATGCTTGGAGGAACTTATAACCAAACTCCAAGAACATGAAGGAAGAGGATCTGGATGGACTTTGTCATCAATCGAAGGTATGGATGTTAGGGTTCATAAACATGGATATGGTTTAAGAGGTAGTAGTTTTATCCCTCTACCAAAGAAAATCCAAAACACTAACTCGTGTAGAAATGTTCAAAATGAGGGTAATGAATGTTTCAAGTATGCAATGTTAACCAAGTATGTTAAAGATCATCCTGAAAGAGTTGGTAGAGAATATTACGAAAATGAACACCGCTACAACTTTCAAGGTCTTACTTACCCAGTTACTTTAAAAGATATTGACAAATTTGAAAAGAAAAATCCTGGCGTTTCAGTCAATGTTTTTGGTCTGGATGATTCCAACAACGTTTATCCTTTGCGGGTAGTAAAGGTTGAGCAAAGAAACCATACGGATTTGCTATTGATAACCAAGGGTGAAATTTCCCATTATGTATGGATAAAAGACTTTGAAGCGTTAGTTGTAAAACAATTGACCAAAAGAGTAAATAGGATTACAGTTTGCAAGAGATGTTTCTGCTTTTCTTGGAAAGATTCAAGACGTGGAGGATTGGACTGGTTATTGGAACATAAAAGACTTTGCAACGAGAACTATGAAGTAAAGATTAGTCTTCCACCGCCTACCCGAGCTTCAATACAATTTAACAAGACAGTTCACCAATACCGAATTCCAATAGTGGTCTATGCAGATTTTGAATCAACGTTAGTACCACAGGAGCTGCCGGACGGCGAAGTGACTAGAAGAACAAAATATCAGTTGCATCAGCCCAACAGTTTTTGTTTACTAGTTAAATCAACCTTGTCTGAAAACCAATTGCAAGACTATGGTTTAACATCCACTCCAATACTCTACCGTGGTGAAGAAGCCGCTAAGTATTTTGTAGACCAACTGTACGATATTGCTGGAAAGGTTCAACGCTTGTTCGGTAATATTGTACCTATGGAATTTTTAAACCAAAATCAACAAGAAGAATACAACTTAGCGACAAGATGCTATTTATGCAAGAAGATGTTCAGTGAAGAAAATCCAAAAGTAAGAGATCACGATCACCTGACAGGGTTATACAGAGGAGCTGCTTGTAATTCATGCAATATAAATTACAAACTGCCAAACTTTATTCCTGTCGTTTTACACAATCTTAGCGGCTACGACTCCCACTTTATTATCCCGGAGTTAGGAAGAGATGACGGTAAAATTGATGTTCTTGCTACAACATTGGAAAAGTACATCAGCTTTTCAAAAACAGTAGGTAAAATTAAACTTCGCTTCGTAGACTCTTACAGATTTATGGCATCTAGTTTAGCCAAATTGTCAGAGAACCTAAGAAGAGAAGACCTAAAAGAAACCAGAAAAATTGTACCTGAAGATAAATTAGACCTAGTATTACGGAAAGGAGTGTTCCCCTACGATTACATAACTTCTACAGAAAAATTTGAAGAAACCAGTCTACCGCCGATTGAAGCCTTCAACAGCAAATTAAACGAAAGTGAAATCTCCGTTGAAGACTACAATCATGCATGTAATGTTTGGAACCAACTAAACATTCAAACCTTAGGGGAATATTCTGACTTTTATATAAAATTGGACGTAACTCTGCTGTGCGATGTGATGGAAGAATTCAGAAACACCTGCTTCTCCGCCTATGGACTGGACCCTCTACACTCGTACACATCTCCAGGATTAGCATGGCAAGCTATGCTAAAGTCAACCAACTGTCGACTGGAACTTCTAACGGATATTGATATGGTGCTCATGATGGAATCTGGTGTACGGGGCGGTTTGACACAAGCTGTAACACGTCATGTCAAAGCCAACAACAAGTACATCCCCGGCTTCGACGAGCAACAACCATCGGTCTACCTTGGCTATTTTGATGCAAACAACCTTTATGGTTGGGCAATGTCAAATCCGCTTCCCTACGCTGACTTCAAGTGGATCGACCCGGCCACCATCGGAGACATCTCACAGATTCCAAAGGATGGTCCAAAAGGCTATATTTTGGACTGTGATTTTGAATACCCGGAGCACCTTCATGACCATCACTACGACTTGCCTCTCCTAGCCAAGACTGAAGTTTCACCGACAGGAAGATGGCCAAAATTGATGATGACCTTGGAGAATAAGGATCGCTATGTGGCTCACTACTGGGTAGTTCAACAGGCTCTTGAATTGGGTCTACGTATAGTGAGAATTCATAGAGCAATTGAATTCACCCAGTCTTGTTGGTTGAAACCATATATTGATTCCAACACTGCAAGAAGAGCTGCAGCGACAACAGCATTTGAAAAGGACTTCTATAAATTAATGAACAATGCCATCTTTGGGAAGACCTTGGAGAACAAAAGAAAACACAAAAATGTAAAATTAGTGAGTGATCCTAGGAAATTGGAAAAATTAGTGCAAAAACCAAATTTCGGAACATCCATGATTATAAACGAAAATCTAGTCGCTGTCAGTATGAAGAAAACAACAATAGTCATGGACCGTCCGTTATACATAGGTATGTCGATTTTGGATATAAGTAAAACCCTGATGTATGATTTCCATTATAACAAAATGGTTAAACATTACGGAAGGGAAAACATTGGAGTCGCATACATGGATACGGACGCGTTTATCTACTGGATAAAGACTTTGGACATGTATGAAGACCTAAGGACTTTTCCATACAAAGAAGATTTCGATTTTTCTGACTATCCGAAAAACCATCCAAATTTTAATGAAAAATATAAAAAAGTAATTGGAAAATTCAAAGATGAAGCAAATGGAATGCCTTTAGAAGAAATAGTGGCGCTGATGGCGAAATTGTATTCATTTAAGATGTACCACGAGAACAACACACCGACAGTGAAGAAAGCAAAAGGAGTGAAGACATCTTATTTGAAAAAACACGTGACATTTGACCACTACAAGACTTGTTTGTTTGAAGATACTACGATATCAGCAACATTCAACAATATCCGAAGCTTCAAGCATCAAGTCTACAGTGTCACTGAAATTAAAAAAGCGTTGTCAGCTCGGGATGATAAAAGATACATTATGCCCGACAAAATCCACACTCTTCCTTTTGGCCACTACTCTCTAAACCCTATCAACTAGTAACCTATTCTTCGTCCTTCTACAACTACGACCTTATTCCTTTTTCCTTCCGTAAAAAAATGGGGAACACGGCAAGTCCAACGCCGTGTTCCCCATTTTTTTACACAAGTTTGGATGACCTTGACCCATATAAATGATGTGAATATTTAAAACAACATTCATTGTGATTATACATGTGATACAACAAACATTGAAACCTGCAATATGAAGGACTTGAAGCAACAAATTGTCAACGAACTTCATAAACCTGCAAGAAGAAAGTTTCCACGAAGAAATACGGTGATAAAAGGAATTAATGATTTATATCAAGCGGATTTAATCGAAATGATTCCTTATAGCAAACAAAATAAAGGATATAAATACATATTGACTGTTATTAACTGTTTTTCAAAAATGGCAGATGCTTTACCACTAAAAGATAAAAGTGGCAAAAGTGTTACAAAAGCAATGGAAACAGCTATACAAAGAGACAAACATACTATTAAACATTTACAAACAGATGATGGAAAAGAATATTTTAATAAGGAATTTGCAAATTTAATGAAAAAACACAATATAAACCATTATTCAACCAATTCAGAAGTAAAAGCCTCAATAATCGAAAGATTCAACAGAACTTTAAAAAGTGCAATGTATAAAATGTTTTCCAACAGAGGATCGCACATATGGATTGATATGTTACCAAAACTTATAAACGATTACAATAACAAATTTCATAGGACTATCGGGATGAAACCAAACCAAGTAACTAGTAAAAATGAAAACCTTGTATTAAAACGTATAAAAACGAATACTAAACCAAAAGTTGAAAAACTAAAGCCTAAAAAATTTAATGTGGGTGATAAAGTGCGAATAAGTAAATATAAAGGTGTATTCAGTAAAAGATATCTGCCAAATTGGACCAATGAGGTTTTTACTGTATTCAAAGTACAACCTACAGTACCTGAGACATATATTTTAAAAGATAATAAAGGACAATTGCTTGAAGGAGGGTTTTATGGACATGAAATGTTAAAATCAACAGTAGGCGATGTATATTTAGTTGAAAAGGTGTTGCAACGGAAAAAAGATAAGGTCAAAGTACGATGGTTAGGATTTAATAAGACGGAAGATTCTTGGATACCTAAAAAGGATTTGATATAACGATAGAGAATCATTTTAGGTTGAACCATTACAAAGGATGGAGATAGTACCACAAAAAGAGAGTTTTACTATTAATAATATAGATGAACTCACAGTGGATAATTCAGAATTCAATAGTGGGAAGCATGGCAATTTGTTACCAAACACCGTTCGTTGTCTGGTTACCGGACCTTCCAACTGTGGAAAAACTAATGTAGTATTCAATTTGATTACAAACCCTAAAGGATTACGATTTAACAATCTATATGTATTTTCAAAATCACTACAACAACCAAAGTATCAATTATTGGAAAAAATACTGACTAATGTGCCTGAAGTTAAATATTTAAAGTTTAATGCAAGCGAGAGTGTCATGCAGCCACAAGAAGCTAAACCATTCTCCGTGTTTATATTCGACGATGTATCTTGTGAAAACCAAAACACAATAAGGAATTACTTCGCTATGGGTCGACATAACAACATAGATAGCATTTATATTGGCCAAACTTACAGCAAAATACCTAAACAACTCATTAGAGACAATGCAAACATGTTAATTGTATTTAAACAGGACGAAACCAACCTAAAACATATATATTTTGATCATGTAAATGCGGATATGACATTTGAACGATTTAAAGAGTTGTGTGGAAAGGCTTGGGCTGAAAAGTATGGGTTCCTAACAATTATGAAGGAACAACCGCTAAACAATGGTCGATACAGGATAGGATTTGATAAATTTATATTAATACATTAAACGTGGTATAACACATTCATTGTTGTACAACACGTCTTGCTACAAACATGGTTAACCAAGAAAAATTAGTAAAAGAAATAAAATCACTTAGTGATTCTATTCGGGCTAAAAACAGAGCATTGAAACTAGGTATTAGCGAGAGGGAGAAATTCCTTGAATCTACTTTTAAACCTATTACTGAACCCTTGAAACAATTAAACAAAAAATTTGCTAAACCCGTATTGGAAGGAGATGCGATTGCACCTATTACGAAGTTTGAAAGAGAAAATGTAAAATCAGAAGAGTTTAGTGATGAAGACCCGGAATCCTCTACGTATAGTGGTTTTACCGGTGGAGAACCCGAAAGAGAGCTAGAATCACCGGACTATAGCGGAATAAAAGAATTATATGAAGTAAAAGCCAAAAGAGGACATGAAGTTGTATCAACTGCTAGTGAAGAGGAAAAAGAAGAAGAGACAAGGGAAGGTCCGTCAAACATAAGCTTGTTGGGTGAAAACATTCATAACAAAGGACCTTTAGGAAGGAAATACATGGTAAAAATGTTACTCGGAACAATTCCTAATAAGGATTACCATAGTTATGGAGCGAGATTAACAGAAGACGGTTTAATGATAGGTAATAGCCCGTTAAACGTTGACGAACATGATAATATTGTCATTGGTGATCAAAGGTATAAGGGCACAAAAGGATTATTTGAATTATTATTTGAAAATAAGCCTTCAGTATCGGTAGTGAAAGAAAAAGACATGGAAGCATATAAAAATATTTTGGAACAGACAAATGCATATAGGAGAAAGTATTTACCTGACCAGCCTCCTTTTAGATCTAAGTCTTTAAAGTATAAACAATTTGTATCCAAGTTAATACCAACTAGAAGACAAACAATGCCGTTAACACAAAGAAAACCTGTAAAACGAAGATTTATGGCATCCACTTTGGATGTAAGTGCTCAGGAACGAAGAAAAAGAAGTAAGTCCGTTACGGGTACAGGTTTAATGAAGAAACTATATAACACAAATGTGATTTATTACAATAATATCAATAAATTGGTGGATAGAATGAAACTAATACATGAAGCTAAAGAAGCGGGTCATACTGGATTGGAAAACGAATGGGTGGCTTTAGTGGATGAACTCCGAAACCGTGGGGTAATCTCATAAAAATGCGTTACTCCCTAGAATACTATTCAGTTGCACCATGAGTGTCGACAAGTTCGGACGTTACTCCTCGGATGGGTTATATTATGCCAATAGTTTAAAAAGAAGTGCTGGTTTACCACAAACACCTGATGGAGATTATGATATGAGTAATAAAAGGTTAAAAAACATAAAAGATCCTACGGATGAAAACGATGCAATAAATCTAAAAATATTAAAGGAAAAGATATCGCCAACATTAAAACTACAAAATAACACATATGACGCGGAAAATCATAGAATTATCAACGTTGGTAAACCAAATGAAAATGGTGATGCGATAAACAAAGGTTATTTGTCATCTGAATTAAAAAATACGTTAAAATTCAATGGGAAAACGTATAGTGCCAACAATAAACGTATATCCAACGTAGATGACCCTAAAGATGCAAAAGACAGCGTAAATAGACGCTATTTACATTCTTTGATACCTGAAAAGACAAAAGATGGATTTTCTTTTTATAAATTTGTTATTAACGATATAGGTTATCCAAAAAATGAAAATGATGCTGTAAATCTCAAATATATAAAAGATCATTGTGTCATACGTGATGTGGGAGTTATCGATTGTCTTGGCAATTGTTTGGCGAATGTAAAAGATGGTTCAGCACCATCTGATGGTGCAACAGTGGGTCAAATGAAAGAGACTTTAAAACAAGAAACAACTGGATTTGCAAAACGAGATGAAGTATTATTAAAGCAAGGGGATGACTTTATTCAAGGTAATGAAAAATTTCGTTTATTGACATACAAAAACGCTTATTGGGATTGCAGGCATGGAAGGTTATCAAATGTGTCATGGGGTCATGCTGATAGAGACGCGGCTGCCTTAGGACAAACAGTACATCTAGATCCAAATAATTACTATGCGTTTTTTATATGTAGTAATAAAAAATTAAAAAACATGGCGCAAGGAAGAGAAGCAAATGATGCTGCAACTGTAGGACAGACTATCACATTATCACAAATGGATAGCAAAGTGTATACTTGTAATAATAAACGTATAACAGACCTTAAAGACCCTGAACATGTGGATAATGCTGTCACTGTTAATTTTCTTGTAAAAGTTTTAGGAAATGCATTATTTGATGTATACAATCATATTGGTATTGGTTCAGGTCGTACTCCTTTGTTGGAATCTGAGAGAGGTACTTGGATTAAACGGGAAATTGTTCAAAACTATTTTATCAACCCTCGTACAAAAAAGTTTAGATCATCGGATTGGGGTGATTTTGATATTTAATAAAAGAACACAATAAACGACTTCATTTATGTCCAACTTGTCATAGAGGTAACACATAAGTTGTACATTGCGATTATAAAAGGACAATAATGACGTTCCAGTACATCAGTCCATATAGAGACACTGTAAGGAGAGGAGGTGGGATCACGTCCACAGCGGTTTCTCTGTTAAGTAAAGCTTTAAAACGAATTCCAGTAGGATCCATAGTAAATAGAGCAATAGACGCATTACCATACGAATTTCATATACCGGGAGGTTATCAGTATTGCGGACCAGGAACTAAATTGAAAAAACGACTGGAAAGAGGCGATCCTGGCATAAACAAGTTAGATCAGGCTTGTAAAGAACACGATATCGCATATTCCACGTTTGCCGATTCAAAAAATAGATCAATAGCTGACAAAAAGCTTGCGGACATAGCTTGGCAACGAGTAAAATCAAGTGACGCTAGCATAGCAGAAAAAGCAGCAGCTTTAGCAGTAACAGCAGGTATGAAGGCTAAAACAGCAGTAGGAGGTGGAAGAAGGAGGAGAAGGAGAGTAAAAAGGAGGTCAACCACAAGAAAACATGGAGGAAATATAAAAAGAAGACGACGATCTACAAGAAAAGGCAGGAAGAAGCCCACCGTGTGGTCAATGGTAAAAAACGGGGCAGGTCTTTACCTAAGACCTTATCGTGCATATTAAATGAAAGAAATCAATTGGTCATACCACATAAAGCATTAACCAATATTGAATTATTTAAATATATTTCCTGTTTAAAAATACCATTTTTCCGCGGTGTGTTTATGAAAGACAGTTTACCAAAGAAAATGTGGCAAAATGAGACTGGAATTGTAAATTTGGATAATACTGAAGGGCCTGGCACCCATTGGGTTTGTTATAAGAAACTAAATAACAATGTATATTATTTTGATAGTTTCGGTAATTTGCCACCACCAAAAGAACTTCAAAATTACTTTAAATCTGCTAAAAACATATATTATAACTATAAAAGAGAACAACCTGATAATACTTCAATATGCGGCCATTTATGTTTGGAATTTCTAGCTAAAAGTATCAGTCACTATTGAGATGTCTTCCTATACGGTATCATTAACAGGAAAATCGTCCACTTTACGAAGTATCCTTTTTCCAGCGTTACGCTTGCAAAAAGGAAGGTTTTGGGAGGCGGCACTATTGGATTTTACAACTTACAACTCTATCCCCAATGTTACGGAAGGTAAAAATAACGTATTGCATTATTATAAGGGAAAGGATGCCAGTGGAAAATTTACAGACTTACAAGAGTGCAGGTTACCCACAGGTTCTTATGAAATTGATCATATAAATGAATTTTTGCAAACTAAAATGGGAAAAGACAATATAACATTAAAAGGTAATAATAATACGATGAAAGCTGAAATTACTTCCAAATATTATATAGATTTCACTCAACCAAACTCAATTGGTGATTTATTAGGATTTTCCAACGATGGGCCTGTATTAGAACCAGATGTAACACATTCCGGTAAGAAAACAGTAACAATATTAAAAGTCAATAGTATAGACATAACTTGTAACATTATACAAGGTGCTTACAGGGATGGGGCTAACACCCACATCATACATACTTTTTACCCAAGTGTACCACCTGGATTTAAAATTGTTGAAAAGCCACAAAACCTGGTATATCTACCGTTGAACACCACTTTCATTTCAGACATCGTGTTGAGCGTATTGGATCAAGACGGTAACTTGGTAGACTTCAGAGAAGAGCCTATTACGATTAGATTACATTTAAAATCGACACTTTAATACAAAACCATGGGTTTAACATTTAAAAGCGAACAACCTACGGGAAACCGCATTAGTAGCTCTTCAGCTGTGGAGGAGTTAACACGCGAGAACATTCGTTTCTTAGAGAGAATTGGATTAAAATTAACCGAGTATGGATATACTGGATATAGCGCAGGGTCCAACATTCGACGAAACCCTATGGGAAAAAGAATATCACACCCACAACCCTTACACTTCATCGAAATTAAACAATAACGATGAAATTCGTATTCCCATACAAAATCAAGACATTTACACACTACCATGTGAAAGTTACTTATATATTGAAGGACAAGTTACTAAAAAGGACGGTACTACTGTTGGTACAACAGTTCCATTTATAAATAATCCTATGGCTTTCCTATTTGATGAAATTAGATATGAAATATCAGGTGTAACAGTTGATTCCACTAAAAAAGTAGGTATTACGACAACTTTAAAAGGATTAACATCTATAACACCCAATGAAACCAATTTACTTAAACCTGCCGGATGGGTATTACCTACGATTGACACGATCACTCCAAATCCAAATGGATATTTTGATTTTCATATTCCATTACGTTTGCTGCTTGGTTTTGCTGAAGATTATAGGAAAATAATATTAAACGTTAAACAAGAATTAGTTTTATTGAGATCGTCTAACGATAAAGACATTATTAAAGCTGCAGATGCTACTACAGATGCGACTTTAGAATGGAAATTAAAATTAGACAAAATTGTATGGAGGGTTCCACATGTTAAATTGGCTGACGAGCATAGAATGCTACTTTTAAGAAAATTAAAAGCCGATCGTGATATTGTTATTCCATTTAGAAGTTGGGAATTTCATGAGCATCCCAGTTTACCTACTACGGATCGACACACTTGGACTGTTAAAACATCGAATTATGTAGAACGAGCCAGGTATATTATATTTGGTTTACAAACAGGTAGAAGAGACGCCATTACTAAACATGCAGGACAATTTGATCATTGTGACTTAAAAAATATTAAAGTTTATTTAAATTCACAATTCTTTCCATACGACAATTTAAATGTGTCATTCACTAAGAAGAAATACAGTATATTGTACGATATGTACGCGAGATTCCAAAGTTCATATTACGGTAAAACAAATACACCTTTATTACCACCTGACAAATATTTCGATGCCTACCCAATAGTTGTAATCGATTGTTCTAAACAAAATGAATCAGTAAAGTCTTCAAGTGTGGATATAAAAATAGAAATGGAATTCAACGATGCTATACCGGCTAATACAACTGCATACTGTTTAATTCTACATGATAAAATCGTAACATACACACCTTTAACTGGAATTGTTAAAAATGTATTGTAAGAACCGGTTTTGTTTCATTCCGCGAGTATAAAAGCAGAGCGTACAGACCGCTCCTCATCAGTTTGTTGCCTACTGTTGTATGGGTAGCATCGTATTCAATATGGCTTCTCCTAGTGGTACACCTGAAAATGTGGTAGATATTGAGAAGGAGATATCTGAGTTTTTAGATCCTCAAGGTCACCAGGAAGGAGGTGAACAAAACGTTTGCGGACAACTTCACGCCAGTAATAATGTTGAAGAAAAAGGTAAAAGAAGAAAGACTATACAAAAGAGAAAAAGGGATATTGAAGATAATATTTCTCCAAACATATTGAGTGAGGTATTTTTGCGAATATTTTACCCAATCTCTTCCAGTTTGGATAAAAGTGTTTTAATCGGTGTTATGAAATCTACAGATTATTCCCCTACTGTAATTTTAACTCATGGACCCAAAATGATTTTGTTTACGGACAGTGCTTGGGAATCGTTTATGAAACATTTGCATCTACTAGAATGCTATTTAAGTAGTAACATGTTTGGAAGAAAGACAAGAGTAGGACTTTTGGATTCAAATGTGGAAATTGATATCATTAAACAACGTGGTGATCATCAGCTACGGTTTAGAGACACAACAAGACATGATAACAAAATTCAACTTAATCGAGAGGAGTTTTTTATTTTAACTTGTGCTACTGAACCTATAACAAGATACTTGAGACAACTGGTGTTTTCAAGTTCGATTATTAAAGATTATCTGGAAGACACTTTGGACAAACAACCGGACGCACCTATATTATACGGACCTGTGGATACTTCTATATTTAATAGAGTTCCTCATGAAGTACAGATGTGGAGACAATTGGAAAAGTACGCTCAACTACATAAGAAATCAGTAAAACAGGAAGAAGAGGAAGATGGAGGAGAAGAATCAAGTGTTAGTGATGAAAATGAAAATAAGGAAAATATAAAGATGGAAACTTAAATGACAATGGTTAGTTTTTAAAACAATAACCAACATTTTGTGGGGTTAGGCCTATTGGGGACGGTGCCCACGTTAAATATACACCAACGCGCCAACAACTGTACGGCCTGGTATAAAAGTAGTACCTACCGTGGTGTGGAAATCAGTTGACCTCCTGACTTCGTAATGAGCAGACGTGTGACCTTCAAAATGGACAAGGGAGAAGAACAACAAGTAAAGTCCAAGCCTGGTATTATTGAGTTTCAAGCGTTTCGTGGTAATGATGATAGATTCATTATAAAAGAACTTGTGTTTTTGGACATGAATACAAGTGTTCCTTATTCGTTTTTATTTAAACCACCATGTTCTTATTCGTCTTTAACTAGTAAAGCCGCTACTACCAACAGATGGATTTCAAAACACTTCCATCATATCGATTGGTATGATGGTTTTACAAGTTACACGGACTTGTATCACATTATGCATCACTTTTCAGACAAGTTTACCAATATTTACACAAAGGGGCTGGAAAAGAAAAGATGGATCGAAGGATTTACTCATGTTCCGGTTAATGATGTGGAATTGGATAAGAATTATCAATACATGCTGGAAACCATATGTATTTGTACAAAAAGCCCAGAACATGATAAAGATAGACATTGCGCTTTAAAAAATGCCTATAAACTCGCCTCTTACCTTCAAAGTGGGGAATTGGGGAGTGGTGGGGGTAACGGAGAGTATATAAGTGGGGAGCAGACAGGGACCTGGCATGAGTATTACTCGAGATTCCGAGACGACAACATCTCCGAGCAAGAAGACGATCTGTAACCTGACCATGGCATCTCACCAGTTCCTTCAGACTTTGGTCGAGCAGTTCAATGCTCACTCCAAGTCAACAATATTACCTGTAAAGAAGTGCTCGGAACTAAAAGACGAGAAGCACTACATAATCCATGCTATGAAGAAGATGGAGACTACAGTTGGGGAGGCCATCTGCTGCAGTCTCAGCGAGGCACCGTTTACTCCGGGGGATGAACCAAAGTTCCAGGTGTACCTGCCCAAGAGATTCGTCCATCTTCTACAAAACGAGGATCTTCGCTCTATTCAACCCGGGTGTCTATACCTGGTGTCCCACGGCTGCACGGGTAGCAATTCTACAGAGTTGACCATCCACATCGCTGACAAGCAGCAGTGTTAGATTTAAGTTTTAATGTTGTACATATGTTGTTGTTGTAATGTTTTATAAATAAACGAATCATAAAAGACAAAAAAATAAAAAAAAAAAACAAAAAATGCAACATATCAATATGTGACAGACTTCACGTATTGATATGTTGCATTTTTTTTTTAAACTTCGCGGGTGACCTTGACCTTTGACCTTTGCATTTCACAACTACCCCCACTACCGTAATTACCCCCACTACCGCACTAGGATTCAAACCTGCTTGGATGCAAAGAACGGTCAGTCTGTTGCCAACTAGCAAACGATGAGCACCTTGTACGAGCTTTGCTTACAACGAGTTATAACTGACGCATCTTTATTCCAGACGGCTTTACGAGATAATATCCCTATAACAGTAAAGCAGGATATCGAGGAGTACAAGAAAGATAATAGAGGGTATTCGGGATACTCCTGGTATAGGTTCCAAGACGGGGAAAAGTTTTGTAGGCCTTGTGGCAATGCTGCCGTCAGAGACCTTCGACGGTTCGTACAGGAAGGTGGTAGAAAACAGTTTGGATTTCTAGCACCAATGTTTAGATTTGAAAACTACAAGGACACCTGTGCTATTTGTTCCATCCCTTTGTATCAATGGAAAAAGTTTAGAAGTGTTTAATTGCATCTTCCATACCCCCACCACCATCACCCCCACCACTTTTCCATGTACCTCCAAACGCTGTGCCTCGGCTTCATTTCTACTCCAGCAGCCAACCTAGCAACATCAGGATGTCCCTCAACGTTAGTTGCGCAAGTTACGAGGAGGTGAGCATCAAGACTCAGCAGGAGCTAAACGACTTATACAAGGAGTTGCAGCTGATGGTGGCACGAGGCTACCGTATAAATGTGCAAGTTTACGCTTGCAATATACGGAACACCCGGCAGTCAAAGGAAGAGCCTGGACACTCCTCGACGGCTTCCTCACCAGCGTCCATGAAGACCGAGCCAGACAACTTGGACTACTTCAGCTGACTAGCAGTTGTATTTCTTGTCCTAACCATTGTAGAATATGTATATTTTTTCATTATATTAAAGAAGTAAAAGAGCAGAAACACCTATCTTGTTACTGACATATAAGCTCAGTAACAAGATAGGTTTTTTTAAAACACAATTTGGATGACCTTGAAACTTCCCCCTCCACTGCTTTGTCACCCCCACCACTTGACTATTGGTGTACATGGCACATCGCGATTGGAAACCTCATTCCATCTTCAACAGCCACACCGACAACATCAACAATGGCAAACCTACCAACAGATGAAAGGTGTCCTCACGCATGTTGTGACTTCGTCCACGAGTTGGAGAAGAGGATGCAGGAGAGGGCGATAAGAAGAAAACAGATCCACTCAGAAAATATCATGATAGTCAACGGCTATCTTTTATTGTTCGGCCTTATTATGGTTGTACTTTTCATACTGTACGGCATAGTCACATGTGTCGGCAAGGTTGCAGAAGAAAACGCTCGCCACCATCAATTGGAAAGTTTCAATGTTACTTTGTAAGTTTTCCTTTTTTTTAAAACTCCGTTTGGATGACCTTGAAAATTCCCCCACTACTCCACCACACCCCCCACCACTTCACCATGTTCCTGCATGAGCATCACATCAACCGTCATTCCTTGTCCGACAAGCAACCATGGCAGACAACAACACCATCAGCCAAGCTGACTCCACTACTGATGTCGGTACAAGTACGGGTTGGACACTGTCGATCGATAGTGTACACTATTTGGAAACAATTTGCGAACGGATGAAGGAAATACTGCGGGACAACCCTGGAATCATAATACAAATGAATTTAAATTATGATTGGTCCCAAGTCAGAATGCAAGGGGACGATAACAACGGTCAACAATCACCACAATATTCGCCCATGTCCCCGATCTACCCTTACGGCGAGTCTGACGTCGATGAAGATGAGGCTAATGAGGATGTGGGGGACAACGAGGCTGAAGAGGAGTAACCTTCATTCCTTTTTTTTTAAAACCCAAATTGGATGACCTTGAGAATTCCCCCTCCACTATTTCCTTTTTTAAAACCCAAATTAAATGACCTTGAAAATACCCCCTCCACATACTTTTGGTTTACCCCCTCTACTTTTCAATACTGTTACCACAGTCTGTAGCTCACATCATTCTTTGCTTAGCTATCATGGCGGACAGCACTCTTTCTCGAGTTGACTCCACTACGGATGAAGAATGGCCATTTTCCTGGAATGTTCATCTGCAAGACTCGGCAGAAGTGGATATGTTGCATGAGAAATTGGTGTATGTATTAAACGAAAACCCCAACATTGAATGTAGAATGACTATGGATTTCGATGCGACAGGGGTCCACACTCAACCTTCCACTTCCAGCCAGCCTGAACCTCAGCTACAGCCAAAGAACTTTACACATCTTTACACTCCAATACGGCCGGAGGATGTGGTTATCAGCGAGGCAGACTCTACTACAAGTTATATTGAACCAACGAATTGGAAGCTTGTTGTTGACACCTTACACAAGGTCGACTTAGTATGTGACAAATTAAAGGAATTGATGATGCAAGATCCTGGTCTTCGTTTTAAAATTGATTTGTTTTTCATCTGGGGAGCACCTGCACGGGGCTCTTCGTCTGACAGCTCTCTAAGTACAACGGATGAGGAGGAGGAGGAGGACGACTAGTTATCTTTTTTAAAACTCCGTTTGGATGGCCTTGACCTTTCCCCCTCCACTGAGTTTATTTAAGGTGCACTCTCAATGACTGCAGCATCATTTCATCGCGCACCTTCACCACAGCAACATGGAGAGTCAACTCAACTACTGTTGCGAACGGAAATGTTTTTCATGGCCGAATGACATTGATGTTGCGGATGGCCTGGCGTGTAGAAAATGTGAAGCTTTTGGTCAATGCATGTGTAAGTGCAAGTCTTGGAAGAAGCCGAAACCGGAGTTGAAGACATTCCATGTGTACCAGATGAGAGGGCATAAGTACACTTGTTGCCCTGAACGTTGCATTGAATTCACATTAAAACAGCTAACTGGCTGCAAATTGTGCAACAATCATTTTGCAGGTTTTTGCAAACATTATTTAGGAGCCTGTCAGTACAGATCAACTTGGCATACAGAAGCACTCACTATCAATGAAATCGCTATAGATACACAAGAGTAGTCTTTCTACTCTTTTCTTTTTTTAAAACTCCATTTGGATGACCTTGACCTTTCCCCCTCCACTCACCTTAGTTTATATAAGCTCCATTCCTGCTGGCCACGGCATCACTTCATCTTGCTCCCTCGCCAAAGCAACATCAAGTATGGAAACTAAGCGTGTCTCATGTTGCGAGCATAAGTGTTTAGAGATACAAGGCGTCGTCCATTGTGCAAAGAAGCTTTGGGAGGAAGAGACAGGGACAACCTATTGCTGCGAGGGCAAGTGTTTCCTACTACCAAGATGGCAAGTGGACGGGCTGGCCTGCCGGCAATGTGAATGCTTCGGATGTTGCAGGTGTAGATGCAAGAACCAACAGCTGCCACCACCGGTACTACAAACTTTCAAAATCTACAAATCCAACTACTTTTACACTTGTTGTCCGCAGCGGTGTATTAAATTTCATTTCTCCAATCTTACCAATTGTCGGAAGTGCTACGGACAACCTGATGGGTGGTGCACCTGTTTTCTGGACTCCTGCCGCTACAGATCGGATTGGTTTACAGATCCATTAGAGGTTGATGAGGTCGCCCAGGAAGCACAAGAGTAGTCTTTCTACTCTTCAACTTTTTTAAAACTCCATTTGGATGACCTTGAGATTTCCCCCTCCACTTCCCCATATACCTAGAGTACACAGAGCCTGACAGTCAGTCACTCGGTGGCTGTCGTGGGGTGCGCATCGGTGTCGGCGCTCCGTTGTTAGGTTTTCAAGGTCACAGTAATATCAAATTGTTGGTGTTGTTCTGGTTCAAGGTCACCTGAGGGATAACCGATTGCCCATTTAGGCAGGGTCATGTCAGAAACTCGAGTTTAACTTGGCACTTTTGCCGTTTCTCGTCGAAAATTCGCTCCAAGTGGTCAAGGTCACGGGGACTCTGACTGAAACTCGGAGCGTAGTGCGAGAAACGGCAAAAGTGCCAAAAAATTTTAAGTTTCGGCGTGACCTTGACCTCAGTGGCGTCGGTGACGTCATTTTGATGACGTAAGGGGTGATGACGTCATCGGCACGTCATTTCTGTGACGTCATGGGTGTGACGTCATAGAAATGACGTCATTAGTGATGACGTCATCGATGACGCAATCGATGACGTCATCGATGACGTCATCGGTGAGGTCATTGACCTCGATGACGTCATCCCTCAGGTGACCTTGAACTGGGCCAGCACCAACAATTTGACACTACTTATAAGGTATTTAGGCTTAAGGTTTTTAAG
>CM061537.1:104834836-105023954 GCA_030545055.2 Neoaliturus tenellus
TTCACACCATTGGAATTTTTGTAAAGCAAGAAAAGAAGACTCAAGATTTAATTAACCTTTATAAATTTTGATAGCTTTCGTAAGCAATAAAAATCCATGTACATTACAGCATAATTTAATGTCTTTTATTTTAAGATGAAACCCCAAACCTTTATATTAAGAAAAAGTGTGTGGTATTTAGTTTTAGCGTCAGTAGCAGTCATGAGCTTAAAGTGGCAACATCCATTCTCAGCCATTGTGGCGGGCCCATCGGGCAGTGGTAAATCACATTTTGTTTCCAAGTTTATTGTACACATAGATGAAATGTGTGATGTAAAATTTGCCAAAATCAACTGGCATTATGGTAGTGGTGGAGGAGGAGGTGGTGCAAGTGATTCCAAAATAAACCACATTGAGGGTTTACCAGACTTGAGTGATTATGATGGTAAGGAACCAATACTGGTTATAATTGACGATATGATGCGTGAGGCAGACGATAGAGTGGTAGATCTATTCACGAAGGGTTGTCATCACCGCAACATCAGTGTGTTTTTCATTACTCAAAATCTTTTTCATCAGGGTCGCGGGCAGAGAGACATCTCACTAAATGCTCACTACATTATATTTTTTAAAAATCCCAGAGACAGAGTACAAATCAGATATTTAGCCAGGCAGATATATCCAGACAGCCCAAAGTTCATAGGGGAAGCCTACAGTGACGCCACGAAACAGGCACACGGTTACCTGCTTTTGGACTTGAAACAGTCGACATCTGAGGACATGAGAGTACGCACTTGCATATTCCCCGAGGATCGTGTAAACTACGTGTACTTGCCAAAGAAAAAATAGCTAGTCAGTTGCAATCATGTCGTGCTTGAAGAAGGACGCACCATTGCTCAGAGCACTGATACACGCCACGCCCAAGGAACGAAAGGCTCTGCTAAAGGTCTGTGACAAGAGTCGCATTCGTTCAGTCTGCGAGTGTGCCTACAACGTGCTACGTGGGAACGTGCCTCTGTCGAGTAAGACTAAAAGCCAGTTGAGTAAACATAAAGTGACTCTGAGACGCTTAGTAAGACAAGGAGAGTGTTGGGGAAAGAAACGAAAGTATCTAGTGCAGAAAGGCGGCGGAGTTTTTATTCCATTACTGTTGGGCACAGTGTTACAGGCAGCAGTCAGTAGTGCATTAGGAAAGTAAAATGGATATCCAGACGAAACCATTTTATTTGACTTTACTTAGCGGTACGCCCCGCTCAGCAAATTATTATCCGAAAAATATCACGTCTGATTTTACTGTACATCTACCGAAGTTCATTTGCTTGGACAGTAGAGATTGGGAAGTAGCGCTCGTAGAAGTGCATTACCCATGTTCGTTCTCAACAGTAGGGTCCGATGCTTTGATACAAGTAGTTGGTACAAAAAAGGAAGAACCCAAGAAGTCTGTGGGAAAAGAAGGTAAATCAGTCAACAAGGAAGGTGAATCAACCATCAAAGAACCGACCAATAAGAAACCCAAAATATTCGCACACATCGATAGACCAAAACCCGGATACTACAATTCAGTTGAAGAATTGGTGGAACACATCAATGGGCTGAATTATGTAAAGAAAACTGGAACTATATTCAGTCTTGACGAAGCAAAGCGTGTTAAAGTATCGTTAGGAAATGCATTGGGACCTGTCACAAGAGTGATTTATTCCCATTCACTCGCACTTCAGTTGGGAACAGCATCGACAGATGATATAATATCTGAACCAGGTTTACTTAAGAGTACTAGACCGACTAATTTAAATCTTGGTTTACCAGCACATATGCTCGTGAACTGCGATCTGGCTGAAGAACAAATCTTGAGCGAACTCCGTATACCACTATTGAGGATTATCAATATATCCCACTCGTTAAATGATTATGGAACGTACAAGACGGCATACATAAGTGATCCGCACTACGTGCCAGTGAAAAAGAAGACATTCGAAAGTGTGAGAATTTATGTGTTGGACATCTTAAAGCGAGATCTCTCATTCCGTCACGGAGCGTTGACCGTTAAACTACACTTCCGACCGGCCGCCGCTGCTGCACATCAATAATGGAGCACGCAAAGAAGATGGCCGTCGTCCCGCAAGAGCTTGTTGAGCGTTTACAGGCTACATCATCGGAGAAGCCGCCAAACAATTTGTCCACTACGGAAGGACTGGATGTGGAGATGCAGAAAATAATGAATAACAAGAATATAGACGATAGTGAAAAATGGAAACTGTACAATCAGGCGTTGCAACGTTTCTTACACTTTGCCTCTAATAATCGCCAGCCGATTAATATTCCAATCGTGGATGCGACATTCGGTGATGATGCCCAACACCCGACACGGGCTGCAGCGGAAAGGCCAGTCGATGAGATTGTCGAAATGTTCTCAAAGACATACAGGAGTGACGCCCGCAATCTGTTACGATTTATGAAAAAACCCGATAGTCGAATCAGTTGGGATATCAACTACTCGGTGTTTATCGATGGTCGAAAACTACCGAATGCGAATATAGTTGATATTTTGAATAACATAGTGAGAGTTCGAATGACCGAACGTATACCGCCAGGATGGATGGAAGTGATGACCGCTTTGAAAGAAATGAATGTACCTCTAGAATTTATAAATAATACCAGAGCGTTACGGGAATTGAATGACACATTCAAATCATCATTGCGGATGACTAGTTCACCGAGTGCACCATCACCGCGCAGAACACCGATGCGAGAGCGGCTACGTTCGTGGGCAACAGTGAAACGAGGAGCTAAGGAGCGGCGCGGTGAGACATCATTACAGAGAACATTACGTGAGGTCGATGATTATCTAGCGAAAACACCGATTGAAGAAGCGGCGACTGGCGGTTATGCTGCGTCAACTCCCATAATAAGAGACGAATACCAGTGGGACAGGGAGCCGCTGGGCTTTCTAGACAGGTGGGAACCGTATCCGACCAAGTGAGCATGGACCGTCTCTATTACAACCCCGGCGAGCCGGCGCGTTCGGTGGTGTCGCACCGCTAGTGCGAGCTGCACGCAAGAGAGATATTTCAAAGTCGAAAGTAATCGAATGGCTACAATCACAGGATACTTATACATTACACAAGCCTGCCCGTAAACGCTTCCCGCGCAATCAGTACTCTGTTTTCGACCCGTATGAACTGTGGCAAGCGGACTTGAATGATATGCGAGGATTGAGTAAATACAACGATGGAGTCAATTACCTGCTGACCGTGATAGACGTGTTCAGTAAACGTCTGTACGTGAGAGCGTTGAAGAGAAAGGAAGGTGCAGAAGTGGCAGTGACATTCGAAGAAATATTCAAAGAAGCGACTAAAACTCCGCGTTGCCTCCAGTCTGACAAAGGAACAGAGTTTACCGGCGCCAAGACTAGACAGTTATTCAAAAAGTACGGAATAAAATATGTGACTACGCAGAATCCCGATGTTAAAGCGGCAGTAGTGGAACGCGTGAACCGCACATTAAAGTCTCGCATGTGGCGTTACCTGACTTACAAAACACTTACCGATATATCGATGTACTGAACAAACTGGTGAAAGCATACAATGCCAGCGCACACAAGAGTCTCGGTGGTGGATTGCGTCCCATCGATGTGAAAAATGATCGGACGATAGCACAAGTGCTACAACGCATGTACAGTAAAATTCCACACCGTGTTAAGCCCAAACTCAAGATTGGTGACACAGTGCGCATAGCAAAGGAGAAGGGTACGTTCGCCAAAGGCTACGAGACCAATTGGAGTAACGAAGTGTTTACTATTCGTAAAGTGAACACTCTGATGCCGTTGCCCATGTACACGCTGGCGGACCTCAAAGGTGAAGTTTTGACCGGCCAGTTTTACGAACACGAATTACAGAAAGTAATCTATCGGAGTGATCAACTATTCAAGATTGACAAAATACTGGACACTCGTGGCAGAGGCGCCAGTAAGAGTTATTACGTCAAGTGGCGAGGTTACGGAGACGAGTTTAACTCTTGGGTGAGAGCGCAAGACTTACAAAATGTCTAACTCGCAATTCTTCCTGACGCTGCCCAGCAACAGTTCTATGGAATATTTCCCCAACAACAAGGTGTCAAACTACACTACGCATCTTTCGAAACAGATACGATTGGAAGGTGCGTGGGAGATGGCTCTGGTGGAATCTCACTATCCATGCTCATTTCCGTTAGTGAACAAAAACGAGATTATAATAATCGAACAGGATACTATTCTTTCCGCCATAGATTTGGGAGATACAGACAAGTACACGTTTACTCTGGACATGGGTTACTACAAGAATATAACTGAACTGCTGAATATGATCAATGATGCGAAGGGCCTCATCGATTACGTAGAGTTCACTTATGACAAAGATGCGGACAGAGTGGAAATAAAAATACTGAAAGAAGACGTGGTTGCAATACATTTAGACAATAAACTGGCTTTACAATTGGGATTCGATCCGCAACAGAAGGGCATTGTGAAAAACAATAAAGCGTCATGGCCGCCGAATCTATCGATGGGGCTTCCAGCTAATATGTACGTGTACTGCGATCTGATTGAACCACAATTGATCGGCGACACTTCTGCCCCACTATTGAAGATCATCAACATTGACAGAGGCGACTACGTGCACGGTGCCAATAAGACTGTACTGTACACCAGCCCGCATTACGTACCGATCACCAAAGGCACATTCGAGACTGTAGAAATCGACCTCAGGGATCACACGGGGCAAAACCTGTCATTCCTGTTCGGGACGTCGTACGTGAAGCTGCATTTCAGAAGAGCTCTGCATAATAATTACCTGTAATAATGGCTTCGAACGATCCGTACATGGCGTACTACTATCGCCAGCATTCGCAGACGGGCGGATCGATAGAAAAAGTGTTTCGCGGTGCCGCCTACCAGAGAGGACATGGAGTCGGCAGCTTCTTGGGCGGAATGTTTCGCACCGTATCTCCGATAATCAAGAGCGGAGTTGCAGCATTGGGCAGAGAAGCGTTAAAGTCCGGAATGGGTTTCCTGGGTGATGTGACTCTACGTACGAAACACCCCAGAGATGCGGCAGAGGAACGCATGAAAGAGTTTACCGGCTCGTTGAAACGCACGGCCGATGACAAGATTGAACGAGTTCTTCGTGGTGGCGGTGGCAGTGTCAAGCGTCTGCGGCCGGCATCCAAAAAGCGCGGATCGCGTAAGAGTGGCGCGAAACGCGCAACGCGCAAGACTTCCGCGAAGCGCGCAATGCGTGGTGGCAAGAAACAATCGAGTAGCCATCGCACACTGCGTGTCACACCTCAGTCTCTGGCTAAACTCCTTAGAGGAAGGACGTCATCATCGCCGTCCAAGAAGAGAAAAGCAGCAGTTAAAAATAAAAGGAAAGTAGCAAAGGCAATAAGGGATATTTTTAATTAATCATGTCGTTCATACATCAAAGATCATGCGAATGCGTCAAGACGGAGCTGGACTTGTTTTCACTACCGCCCACACAGACGAGTATCGAAAATGGAAAATGGATTCAATACAAACCGATATCCACACTGACGGACGACTCACCGATAGAGTTTGTAGTACCAGGTAATGGCGAAGAGTACACCGATCTATCGCAAACAATGCTGGAAGTCACAGCATCGATAATCAAGGCGGACGGATCGGCGATCGCTGCGGCCGATGCAACAAAAGCTGGCCCGATAAATAACTGGCTACACTCGTTGTTCAGTCAAGTGGACATGTGCATGAATCAAAAATTGGTTACACCGCAAAACAACACTTACGCATATCGAGCGTACATCGAAACAGTATTGAACTACGGATTCGATGCCAGGAAATCACATCTATCGTCCGTGCTGTGGAACGCCGATGATTCAGGCCATATGGAAAACACCGAAGACGATAATGATGGACTGGAAAAGAGACGGAAGCTAACGAAAGGAGGACGAGAAATCGATATGGTCGGTCATCTACATTTGGACATGTGTAATCAGGATAAATATCTTTTGAACGGAGTCGAGTTACGCTTCAAGTTAAACAGGTCGAAAGACGCATTCTCCATAATGGCCTCGTTTCACTGTTGCCCACGAACGTAGCCGCTCTCGCATCGGTGTTCTGCGCGGTGATGGTGCACTCGGTGAACTAGTCATCCGCAATGATGATTTGAATGTGTCATTCAATTCCCGTAACGCTCTGGTATTATTTATAAATTCTAGAGGTACATTCATTTCTTTCAAAGCGGTCATCACTTCCATCCATCCTGGCGGTATACGTTCGGTCATTCGAACTCTCACTATGTTATTCAAAATATCAACTATATTCGCATTCGGTAGTTTTCGACCATCGATAAACACCGAGTAGTTGATATCCCAACTGATTCGACTATCGGGTTTTTTTCATAAATCGTAACAGATTGCGGGCGTCACTCCTGTATGTCTTTGAGAACATTTCGACAATCTCATCGACTGGCCCTTCCGCTGCAGCCCGTGTCGGGTGTTGGGCATCATCACCGAATGTCGCATCCACGATTGGAATATTAATCGGCTGGCGATTATTAGAGGCAAAGTGTAAGAAACGTTGCAACGCCTGATTGTACAGTTTCCATTTTTCACTATCGTCTATATTCTTGTTATTCATTATTTTCTGCATCTCCACATCCAGTCCTTCCGTAGTGGACAAATTGTTTGGCGGCTTCTCCGATGATGTAGCCTGTAAACGCTCAACAAGCTCTTGCGGGACGACGGCCATCTTCTTTGCGTGCTCCATTATTGATGTGCAGCAGCGGCGGCCGGTCGGAAGTGTAGTTTAACGGTCAACGCTCCGTGACGGAATGAGAGATCTCGCTTTAAGATGTCCAACACATAAATTCTCACACTTTCGAATGTCTTCTTTTTCACTGGCACGTAGTGCGGATCACTTATGTATGCCGTCTTGTACGTTCCATAATCATTTAACGAGTGGGATATATTGATAATCCTCAATAGTGGTATACGGAGTTCGCTCAAGATTTGTTCTTCAGCCAGATCGCAGTTCACGAGCATATGTGCTGGTAAACCAAGATTTAAATTAGTCGGTCTAGTACTCTTAAGTAAACCTGGTTCAGATATTATATCATCTGTCGATGCTGTTCCCAACTGAAGTGCGAGTGAATGGGAATAAATCACTCTTGTGACAGGTCCCAATGCATTTCCTAACGATACTTTAACACGCTTTGCTTCGTCAAGACTGAATATAGTTCCAGTTTTCTTTACATAATTCAGCCCATTGATGTGTTCCACCAATTCTTCAACTGAATTGTAGTATCCGGGTTTTGGTCTATCGATGTGTGCGAATATTTTGGGTTTCTTATTGGTCGGTTCTTTGATGGTTGATTCACCTTCCTTGTTGACTGATTTACCTTCTTTTCCCACAGACTTCTTGGGTTCTTCCTTTTTTGTACCAACTACTTGTATCAAAGCATCGGACCCTACTGTTGAGAACGAACATGGGTAATGCACTTCTACGAGCGCTACTTCCCAATCTCTACTGTCCAAGCAAATGAACTTCGGTAGATGTACAGTAAAATCAGACGTGATATTTTTCGGATAATAATTTGCTGAGCGGGGCGTACCGCTAAGTAAAGTCAAATAAAATGGTTTCGTCTGGATATCCATTTTACTTTCCTAATGCACTACTGACTGCTGCCTGTAACACTGTGCCCAACAGTAATGGAATAAAAACTCCGCCGCCTTTCTGCACTAGATACTTTCGTTTCTTTCCCCAACACTCTCCTTGTCTTACTAAGCGTCTCAGAGTCACTTTATGTTTACTCAACTGGCTTTTAGTCTTACTCGACAGAGGCACGTTCCCACGTAGCACGTTGTAGGCACACTCGCAGACTGAACGAATGCGACTCTTGTCACAGACCTTTAGCAGAGCCTTTCGTTCCTTGGGCGTGGCGTGTATCAGTGCTCTGAGCAATGGTGCGTCCTTCTTCAAGCACGACATGATTGCAACTGACTAGCTATTTTTTCTTTGGCAAGTACACGTAGTTTACACGATCCTCGGGGAATATGCAAGTGCGTACTCTCATGTCCTCAGATGTAGACTGTTTCAAGTCCAAAAGCAGGTAACCGTGTGCCTGTTTCGTGGCGTCACTGTAGGCTTCCTCTATGAACTTTGGGCTGTCTGGATATATCTGCCTGGCTAAATATCTGATTTGTACTCTGTCTCTGGGATTTTTAAAAAATATAATGTAGTGAGCATTTAGTGAGATGTCTCTCTGCCCGCGACCCTGATGAAAAAGATTTTGAGTAATGAAAAACACACTGATGTTGCGGTGATGACAACCCTTCGTGAATAGATCTACCACTCTATCGTCTGCCTCACGCATCATATCGTCAATTATAACCAGTATTGGTTCCTTACCATCATAATCACTCAAGTCTGGTAAACCCTCAATGTGGTTTATTTTGGAATCACTTGCATCACCTCCTCCTCCACCACTACCATAATGCCAGTTGATTTTGGCAAATTTTACATCACACATTTCATCTATGTGTACAATAAACTTGGAAACAAAATGTGATTTACCACTGCCCGATGGGCCCGCCACAATGGCTGAGAATGGATGTTGCCACTTCAAGCTCATGACTGCTACTGACGCTAAAACTAAATACCACACACTTTTTCTTAATATAAAGGTTTGGGGTTTCATCTTAAAATAAAAGACATTAAATTATGCTGTAATGTACATGGATTTTTATTGCTTACGAAAGCTATCAAAATTTATAAAGGTTAATTAAATCTTGAGTCTTCTTTTCTTGCTTTACAAAAATTCCAATGGTGTGAATTTACTACCTGGAAGTGGACTGCGCTTCACCAGACGTAGGCGATCTCCGAAGCCGCTGTTGTACCGCTCGATATCGTGATCGCTCAGGACTTGGTTGAAACGCCTGGGCAGGTAGACTCGTAGGAAGAAATCATCGCCGACTTGTCCCTCGAGAATGACGACGACTGTCTCGCCGAATGGAGTGGTTACACGCTCCATCCCGCTGATCGCATAGATGCACTCCTCTCGCAGATCAGACAGGCGGGTGTAGGCCGGAGAGCTGGACTTGCAGGTGTTCAATGATGTCCGGAGGTCCATCGTTACACCAGGTGCGGACTCTGAAGTCATGCTGCTGCTGATGCTCGACATGGTAATGATGAGAGAGTATGTGGATGATGCGACTAGTCGAAGTGGTCTCCAGGCGAAGAATGATGCTCGGTCGGTCCGTTCGTTCGGTTTTGTTGCCCGCGACGCCATCTTGGAATTTTTTATGTGCGCAGGTGGTCGATGAAACGTGAGAAGGGTCGCCCCGCAGGTGTTTGGCACATTCCACAATGTCTAGACATCATAAATCTTCTTTTGTTTGTGCAGGTGGTCGATGAAATCTGAGAAGGATCGTCCCGCAGGTGTCCAATCTTTTGTTTGTGTAGGCGGCCGGATGCAGGTGTTCGATGTAATCTGAGAAGGGTCGTCCCGCTTCTTTTGTTTGTGCAGGTGGTCGATGAATTCTGAGAAGGATCTTTTGTTTGCGCAGGTGGTCAATAAGTGTGGCGGCCATCATGGATTTTTATGAGCGCAGGTGTTCGGCGAGGTCGCACTCCACATCGTCTAGACGTTGTTCCTACAATGTTTTCTTGGTGGGTCTTCTACGCGCAGCTCGCTTTTTCGGTTTTATCATTGGCTTTTTCGGTTTCTCTACTGTCTTACTGTATCGTGTTACTGTTTGTGTCAAGCCGCTAATCTTCGGTACTCCTGTAGCTTTATTAATCCACATATTCTCTGACTTGTCCACTACCTGGTTGACGCTCTCGTATAATTCACTATTCTTGTCTATAAATAATCCACATCTGTACACCATATCCGAACCATCATACATTTCCATTTTTAATAACACTGGTCCGCTGTTTGATGGATTTTGTACCGCGTAAAATTGTCCATTTTCAAGCCATGACACGATGGGGCAGTCATCTGAAGGTTTTGGAACCCATCCTGGTTTTGCTGTTTCTTCCACTTTAGGCTTAGGCGTAGGTCTTATCCTCTTCTTAGGCCTCGGTGATGGTGGAACTGGTATCTGCTCGAGTGTAGCGTTGTCGTCCGCGGCGTTGATGTCGGCCATGAATGCATTCAAGTAGTCGTCTATTAATCCGGACGCGCTCATGTCTGTACCGCACGAGTGACTGTGTAAGACTGAGTGAATCGCTTACTTACAGTGTATGAGTCGAACGACATTTTGTAAAAGCGCGCGGGTTTCAAGGACGGACGGACGGTTATGTAACTAACGTTGATGACGCGGGTAGCGTTTAGGCGGGAAGCAAATTATGTAAATTGAAAAATGAAATAAACGAAATAAACTAAAATATATGAAATAAACGAAAATATATGAAATAAAGGAAAAAAAAAAGTCAAATACCTCTACTAATTCGGGGGGGGGGGGGCTCCGCAACTTGGGTGGTCTCGGGGGGGGGGGGGGCTCCGCAACTTGGGTGGTCTCGGGGGGGGGGCTCCGCAGGCTCCGCAGCAGCCGTATGCAGCCCCAAGTCCCCCTACTATTAATAAAAAAAGTTTACTTGTTGCTCAATATCAAGCAATTTAGTTTGGGTAATTTTTTCATTTATGGTTTTCAATCAGTTTGTTAACCAGTGCATCCTCCAAGGTTTAAATCATAACCTCTTTGGTATGAATAGACAGATGTTCTCACTGGTGTGTTAATACCATATTTACTCATTACAGCAGTTAACTTGAAATCTTTTAAATTTTCTCATCAATGTTAATCAAATGAAGAAATTGAGAACTTTAAGGGCTTCTAAAGGCCTTTATGTTTGGATAGATATTTACCAATTTACTTTGGAGAAAAAACTTCTCGTCAGCTCTATCCAATGACACAAAAATCATTCAAATTGGTTGAAAACTGTAGGAGGAGTTCCTTGTAAACAAAAAGGCCTCGTATTTAATATTTATAGATTTAAAATGAGTTAATTTCACATTTTTTTACTTTATATGTTGTTGAACAATGTTTTTATATTTTAAATGAGCTTAATCTATTCACAAAATGTTTAATTCATTTTGTAATTTCCTCCAGTTTGCATTTAAAAACTGTGATGTGCGATAATTTCATGTCACTTAAAGATAGCACATCAGTCTTATGATATAAATACCCCCGTCGCAGCTAGACCTGCGTACTCAGCGAATTTCCAAAGAATTATTGTTTCAACATCAAAGAACTTTTTGGCTATCTTATATAATTAATAATCTTTACAAGAAAATAAAATATATTTAATGGCATTATATTTCTGAGTAAATTATTTTTATTAAATAATTTATATATTAATATTTATACTGCAATAAATGACTTTTTTTAACAGTAATAAAAGTGCACATCCAAAAGCTTCCATGCAAAAGGAATGATTTGTTTACAAATAACAAAACATAAACATTTCAAATTTGACAAATATGCAGAAGACAGCTGATCAGCTGATTAGGAACAGATACTTTATTATCTCCATCTCTCTTGCTCCCATTATACACTTATATTTTCCATGGGAATACCATGAGATTTAGCATGTAGGTTTGCTGCCATGAGGGTTTTTGATCAAATCTTAATTACTCACCACCTAGTGAAGGTTCATAAAGTTTTTTATTAAGATATGTTGATAAATAAGCGATATATAACTTTTTAAAGATTTACCCATAAGAATAACATGGGAAACTTGATTTGAATTTTTTCTGCAACCAGTTAAGCTATTTTAAAGATTAAAAATACGAAATTGTTTTTTTTAAGCTCTTTTAAATGGTTTTCGTTAAAATTGATGAATTTTGAAAATTTAGGTCCAAAAATGCCAAAAACCCATTAAAAATCCCATAAAACCCTGTTCCCATAACCCGACAATGCTGGTTCCCGAACTCATGAAAATAGACCTGGTCTTACACCTTCATACCAAATTTCATCAAAATCGGAGATCCCCTTCAAAAGTTATCAGTACCACGGACACACACACACACACACACACACACACACACACACACACATATATATATATATATATATATATATATATATATATATATATACATATATATGAAAATGAACGAATGGTGTTTTTGGCTTCTGGGGACCTCAAAATGAAAAAGTAAAGTGGTCCCGGGCTTAGGTCTTACCATGGCTACTACGGTAATAGCGTATTCCCTATAGGAAAATTCGCTAAAACTCGATAGATATTACATTTTATACAAAAATTAATAATAGGAGAGGCTAGATTGAATATTTATAGAATTTCTTAAAATAATTCACAAAACCGTACCATGAATCATTTAGTGAATGTGTCAGTTTATTGTGCACTAAATGTATAAACTGTGTGTTGATATGACTATCACTCTTAGCCTTGGGGTTTTGACTAAGGACATGTGCTAAGGTTATATCCAACTTTATATGTCCAATTTCTCGCCTTAATTCACCAGAGAGCCTATAAAACTAATAGAAAGACATTTGGAAAATATAAAAGTTAAGGATGGCAACTTCACGTTCAATACCGAAACAGTTAAACGTTTTGCTGTATAAGGGGGTTGCTTTGTTTTCAGGCTTTTAAATCGTTGTTCACCCTCTAGGCTACTAATGATTCCACCCCCATAAAAACTGTTCTTTTGTCACTTTGTGTCAGATGGTGTGGTATTCATTTTTTCACTGAAGTTGAAAGCGGTTTTCGGCCAGTGGGCGATCTCTTGTAATTTTATTGAATTGCAAACTGAATCAGCTGTTGATTGTAAAATATATCAAGTTTTAACCGAAAAAACCCATTACTGGGTAAAAATAGACTACCAATTGCTACATTTTGCTGTTCTGCTTTTAACATGTGTTCTTTTTTTGCCAGAATGAATCCATTTTGATTAATGCGCATATTGCTCAGGTATTCTGGTATTCTAGTGAAAACTAATGAATTCAAATTAAAATTCTTTATTTTATAGTGGATGGTTTAAAAGTTGTACTTAATGTCATGCTTAGTATTATCTTCTATCAATGTATATATAAATTGGCAAGCATATTTGTTTTCCTCCTTTTTCCTCAACTTGTGCACATCATAGGAGAAATCCATGCACACTGTTAGAGAGGTAGTGTCCTAGTAGATGAGCAGAATCCTATATTCACATCGGCCACCAGGACTACTACGCCCTACGTGTTTTCCAAGTTTCAAATGCTAATCTTATGGGAGAAGGATAATTGGTGGATCTTACAAGCTCAATATAGATCACGTTATTTGAACCGTGATCCTGGATCACGATACGTATTAAGGGTATAAAGTCAAATATGGATGTATGATCCATATTGACTGTGAAGTTCAAGCCCAGTAAACAATACTGACAATATTTATCATGATCCAGATCATGATCCGTATTGACCGTGTAAGAACCGCCATTGATTTATCATTAAACACAATTTATAATAACAAATGGTAGCTAATCAGGAAGAACACATTTTTTGGTTATACAATATTTAAAAATAGGCCTAATTGTATCAAGATCAACGGAATTGATTTGACCAAAATAGCCACTGGTGTCACGTCAATCAGCGATTTTGTTTATTTATTTCTTCCATCCACTCTCGCGTACCACCTGAAATGCTCTCGCGTACCATCGGTTGAGAAACACTGATCTAAACATTCGAAAGCTTTATGGATGTTAAAAAAATTCTCATCCTTTGTATTCCCCACAAGATCAAAGTCACAAATTCGGTGTACCAATCCACCAGTTCCATTTTATCCCAACGCCTCCTCGAGTAATGACTAGGTAGGAAAGTGGCTGCAGGCCTACGCACTCGGCGCCGTGCGAGCCCCAATTACCGTGTGTGAATCAGAGTATCAGTGTACCATCTGCGCCGCGCCGTCGCGGTGCTGTACGCAACGAGGGCGAGCTCGGCGCCGCGGCTCAGTCCGCCCCGCGCCGGCGCAGAGTGTTGTGTCAGTGCGCACGCGCCGCGACGCTGCCGTCTCCTCCGCGCATCCGCACACGGTGAGTTGAGCTTCGATTTGCTACCAACAGTATCAAAGCCAGGCACTAGTTTCAAGGTCCCTGTAGTAAAAAAAACTTAAAAATTAAAATTGCTTAATCATCTCGTCACGTGGTAGACCCATCTAATGAGAGAAACGATGCCAATTGGGAATTTGAATTAGTATAATCGGATCTTAAAAACAGAGAGTTATAAGGCTCCGAACTATTAAAAATTGTGTTTCGTATGGCTACCATAGCCAGCAACCAACTTAAAATAATAATATTAAAATAAATAAAATATGTCCTGCAGTACAAAGCACCTGCGTCAGCACATTTAAAATTAAACTAAAATAAACATTTATGATCTCTCTATAAAGCTAAATCCAGGGCGCTAGGGCATTGCAGCCCATCCTCACTTACACAATGCAGGCCCATCAGCCCTTCCGGGAAAGCTATGTGAGTGGGTGTAAAAGGTTCAGAAAACGAGATTTGATTTACATAATTTGGAAGAGCAAAAAATTGTATTTTAAACTTTATTCAAGTAAAATCCAAGAATTCAGTTCAGGCCTACCTTCACCTTCAGTTAGTTTAACAGATATTTGCTGCTAATGTTCCCCATCGCAAAGAACACCAAAAAGCCCAAATACTCGGATATTTGGTATGCCTTTTATTCTCCTAAAAGAGATTAATAATAAACCTGAATAGCTGGTACATTGTAAGGAGGGATTTGTTGTATAGGCCTACAATAAAATCTAATAGAAATATTTTTTTTACAATAAATAAGAATAACTAGTAAAAAAACTATCGGAAGAACTCAGATGTGTTCAAAACATATAATCCCGTTTGTAACCCATAACTTGGCTGTTGACTCTGCTGTTTAAGAGCATGCAGTACCCGGCGCCTTGGCTTTTTAATACCGTAAGACTAAAGTTAAATTTCAAACTTCCGTTCCGCCTTCCAAAAAATATTCAACTTTATGAGAATTTAAAGAGAATTTTAATAATAGGACCCTTTCAAATCAAAAGTTTAATATTATTCATTGTTATATTAATAAACTATAAAGCAAATGAATAAAAATGTTTAAAGAAACAAATGTATAATGCTAAACACGTATTTAGCGGTCTTAACTCTCGCCACTTACAAATGTATTTTCACGTGGCCACGAAATTTTTTGGTGAAATCAAAGTGGACCTTAAGGAGAAATTCAAGACATCATGAACAATGGAATGCCCTGCAAATAATTTCAATAATTTCATATCATATTATTAACCCTCCATATAGTCCACAGGAAGGGGCCCCGGAATGTAGCCTATATTACAGAGTTATTGAGGCAGTGGGTAACCATTCACGTGGAACAAAGTATGCTCGCACCTTGAACACGCAGTCATTAACATACATACAAACCGACTATAAACAGAGGCTTGTTCCAAAGGCAACAACATACTTATGAAAATCAAAATTTCATTTGAAGTCCGATTGTCTTTCAAACAAAATGTCAACGCGTTACTTGGATTATACTGTATTTTGGTAGGTTTTCTTATAAACTGGAATATATTTGATACATGGTAAAAAATTAATTTGCCAAAGTTTCAATGTCTGTTCTATTCCACAATTAAATCAGGATTGCGTAAAATATTTACGAAGCAAATTCTTAGCTATAGATTTTATTAAATAAACTGTATCAGATAACTGACACATACTTTCTCCCAAGAATATGAAAAGGTGTTAAAAGCCTCATAACATTAATGTCTTGATGGCTCAGTCGGATAGCCAGCAGGTGAGCAGCACGAGTTTCTGCAAATCCAAAATGAGTTTTTAAACACATTTTGCTCTATAACTTTTGAACGCGCATTTTCCCGGGGATGCGGGTGGTGTCATTTTATTCAACATTTTTATCTTAATAAACCACAAAATTTTAATCAAAATCGTTAGAGCCGTTTTTGAAAAATTCTGATTTTCACGTTTTTTGGGGATTTTTGAGGGTAAACTACTCTTAAAAATCAAAAATGAAAAAAAAAACGCCTGGAATTATCGTGGGTTTCATACAAACCACATACCAAATTTCACCAAAATCGGACCATTGGGGAATTCTCTAGCTTTGTTTACATCCAGACACACAGACATACACACACACACAGACAGACATCACTCTTAAAACCACTTTTTTGGACCCAGGGGGCACCAAAATGGATAAATTTACAAACAATTCAAATTCTAAAATTTCGGCGAAACTAATACTTTCTCTATATACACATTTATAGGGGGAAAGGGGGCTCCAAAATGAATATATACATCATCAAAGGCATTGGAAAACTTTTACGAATACAATACTTTCTCCATATACTATGGTATAGGGGGAGAAAGTAATAATACTCGTACGTTAATGAACTCAGTCATGTTAATAATTTAAACACCTTTTGTTAAAAATTTGCAAAAAAGTTTTTCTTCAAATTTTTTAGGTAATTCTTATGAATTACTTTGAGCAATTTCCGTCTTTACGAAAACAAAAACAGCGATGTTGTGTATGATAGTTTAAATAATCATCTATAAATTTAATTTCATCCACACGACCATCTTCGAGGCAACAATGATGAGATTATCGTAAAAGTATTCTGCACAACTAATAATGGCTCGAAGAGTTGGAAAATAAAGAGCAAAGAAAGGAAATTGACGTAGAGACGAGACGGATATGACTAAAAGGTCGGTGAAGCTTCGACGAGCGGCTAGAAAACTCGATTCTGAGATATCAAAACGACGCGCTCCATTTCAACCGTCGCGTATTGACAAAGCAGCAGATTCGTGATGGCAAATATTTATTTTTGCATAACGTGTTTGCGTCAAACTGGATAGCGTTTTTATAAATATTGGCATTTCGTAATCGAGAACATTAAAAGGCTTTTTGAACACTCGGGAGATTTTGATTGGAAACGTGAAGAGCTGAAACAATCTTTGCCAAAGTGTTTTACCGATCATCGCATCCAATTTAAAACTTGATATTTACATATGGTGGATAACATTGAACTTTTGAGACTCTCCTTTAGTATTTTCAAGAAGAGAAGTAAAATCAATTATTGTTTTTCATCTCTAAAAGCCTGTAGGGCGTAGCCCTGGGGACCAATGTGTTTACAATAATTTTCTAACGGTATCCGCGGATTTCTCCTATAATTCACACAAACTGAGAAAAAAGGAGGAAAAGAATCACGTATGCCTATTGCTATTAATAAATAGATTTAATTTAATTGTATTTTCATAGGTCTAAGAGAATATTCCACTCTTTATTATCAAGAGGTTTTTAAATGTAACTTCTTACGAATTTAGCCGTTTAATGTTTCTTTTCAGATTGGATTCATCTCAAATGGAATTTGGAGCAAATTTTCCAATCAGTGACGAAAGCACAATATCAAATACGCGAGGACGACAAACTTGATTAGGGGAGAGCGGGGTAATACCGAACGGCGGGGCAATACCGTACACCGTATTTTCAGACAAGCTGAAGGATGTAGTGAGCGCTAGGACGTGCTGCTAACTAGCGGAAGAAATTCGAAACAGATGGAGACAGTCGGGGAGCGTCCATCTTGTCAAACGCGTGTGTGACAAAATATTTTATTGTTTAGTCAACTTTCCTTGTAATTTTAGTGACTTACTTAAGCTGATGTAAGTGAAACTAGCTATTACTTACTGTATTCAAACTAGTGGTTTTGAATAGCTCATATCTTGCGCTATTTTTAAATACCAAATACAAGCCCTTTAGTGTTCTTATTTTAGGTTATTTTTGGAAATACTACGTCATGTCGTTTTGGGGCAATACCGTACTTCTTGCATGGGGCAATGCCGTGCAGGCTGCAATGTGTTTATTACAAATAAAAAATGTATTACGTGGTATTTTAATTATAGTGTAAACTTATGCTTTCTTTTTGTGTTAATTCAATATTTAAAAAAACAAAAAATTAAACAAAATTTTATTTTTTTAAATTATTTTTAATTTTTATATTAAAAATGTATTATGTATTGTTTGGATTATAGTGTAAGCTTATCTTTTCTTTTCTTTTTTGTTAATTCAATATTTAAAAAAATATTTTTATTAAATTTTTTTTTTTTACACTATTTTTAACTTGTGCACGGTATTGCCCCAGCACTTGGGGCAATACCGCACAGTGTAAAGGTTTTGTAAAATGGGCTTAGCACTCAAAGTTAGTTAGAAATTCCAAATATGAAATTGAAAATTTGTGGCAAATCAAATTTTCTTCAAAATGAGATGTTTGCCACTTTCACTGAATTTTCCAAATTAAAGATAAAAATTAATATAGCTTAAGTGCACGGTATTACCCCGCTCTCCCCTATACCGCAAAAATATATATAAGATTACCGTGAACCAATAAAAATCAAATAAGAAAATTGAAATATGGTATTACAGCGTAATACATTACATGGAAATATTAAAATACAATTGACTTTCAAAACGAATTGTTACATTAATGCAATAATGTTACAATCGATTGAAGCGTAATCTGAGAAATATGCAGAGCAGGGCGCCTCATATGATTACAATTCGCCGCGCCGCCAAGCCCTTCATGGCAACTAACGGAAGACACTAATGAGGGTGGATTCCAGTCGACATCAAATGAGATGTTTTAACATAGACTCTAGTTACAACTTTCTCCGCTGCATAATTTAGTAACCGCTGACACGCGACTACTGCTCTTTCCCCGTGCTGTTGGCACGTGATTGCGACTACTGCACGTTCCCCGTGCTGTTGGCACGTGATAGTAACATTTGGTAGGTGCACAAAACAACGATACTCAGTGCTGGGACATGACAGAGATTAGTTATTTTGACAATCATTGGATATGAGTATTTGTGACAAGGTAAAGATAAAGCACTCACCCTACCAATGAATTAAAAAACTACTACCTTGTTTTGTTTCGTTGGCATGTTATTAAATACAATAAATTGGGATTTGATAACGCGCTCGGGCCGTATACTCAAGTTAAACTTCTGTTTCGTTATGACACCACATGCCAGGCGACTAAATTTTATTAACCTTAGTAAATTATTTAAGTGGAAGTTGGGTAAATATTTGTATATTTTAGGGGATTTCCAGGTAATTATTTGGGGGATTTCATCAAAATCGTATCATTTCAGATCAGCTGGTACACTATATAGTAGTGTGACAGTGTACCTTCTATATACCGTAGCTTGGGCAGGGTGTCTACTGGTCACTGAAGTCACAAAAAATCACCGAAAGTTCCTTATTTTAGTTAATAGTCACGGAAGTCACAAAAAATCACCGATTTTCCTTAAAATATCAGAAAAGTCAAGGATTTTTAGTATTTATTCAGAAAATAATGCTATTGTGAGCAAAAGTTTTGCTACTTTAACAATTTCCCCCCAACATTTTCTATTTTAAGGACGGAAAAGTCACTGATTTAAAAAAAATTCACCCGCAAAAAGTCACAGATTTTTTTCTCTTTTACAATAGACATCCTGTTGGGCCAAGAAAATCAATTGCACTCTAGTTATTGTTTCATCCATGTTGAGTACTACTGACAGTTATTTATAGAGGTCTTAACAGAAGGCTATTCGGCTGGATTTATAATAATTACACATCAGGTATAGCTGTAAAAAATAAATTCGGGGATGAGCATACAATGTAATAAGAATGTAAATGCACGTCTACTATTTTCCACAACGTTCACAAGGGATTACTCCAAATGTACGCGAGAAATACAAATCCCATCCATGTGCGCCTATAAAGTGAGTTTACAATAATTTGACATTGAAAAACATGTATGAAATAGGTTTTTAGTGGTGAATAAATTGTCTTTTGACGATCCTTTCGCATGAAATAAGATAACGTAAAGGGGCACGTTGTCTGAAAGTGGGACGAATTGGAGCCAAAGCAAAAAATGTTAGCAAGGACGCGAAGAAATCTCTAAGATGCAGTAACGGTATAACCCTGAGATATTTTTTATTCAATCAATTGATGTTAGTTCAAACATATATTAGTCAAATCCAAACAAATAAAAGATTTAAAATAACTTGTTAACAGTTTCACTCGAAAGTTTACCGTAAAAATACTCACTGGGACCCCAGATAACAGCGTCCAAATGATGGAGACCTGAAAATGGGGTGACATTACAAAAAGTCCAACAAAAATCAAGAGGACTTAGAAAGGGTCGATAGTATTCTAAATTGTAACAGACAAACCCCTCTTATATGCGTTCAGTAGTAGGTGCAATGACAATCCCACACGTACACTTAAAAAAAGCGTAAAATTTACGGAATGTAAGTTAATCCTAAATGCGTTACACACACAATGATGTCAATATAAAACAAGGGTAGAGGTTGCATTGAGATCAAATAGTATACATTTCAATTATATAAAGAAATGTTGACGCAATGTCAGTGACAGTTGTGGATGGGAGGGAGGGGAGAGGGTACGCCCCCGCCGCGCCGCCGGTCCGGTTGACAACAATATCACGGAGTGACGTGGGTAAAGGTAACGTTCATAATATCGAGATTTTTTAATGGAGTTGTACTCAAGAAACTGTTGGCGAGTTAGTGTTTTGGCCGACGGATTGCAGGATTGAGTATACTGACTTGAACAGTAGCTTTCTACCTTACTCACTTCCCCAATCGCTTGACACATTCTGCCAAAGATCGCGTTTTAAGTCGTCACCTTTACTAAACCTGTTTAAAAAATATAGCATTGAAAATTTCATTTCACGTGGAGCAGAACCCTAAGGTCAGATCGGGATGCCAAAGCCCAAGTACTTCCATCATTGGTCCAAAGAATTATGATTAGGCCCTACCTAGTTACAATTCAATGAATTCATCGTATTTATTTGAGAAAAATACATAGTGACATATATAAAAGTTATAAGGATACACAAAAACAAATTATTAGCTATTATTAATTAAAAAGGTAGAAAAAAAAACATATTCAATAAAGAGAAAGTTTGCGGAAGATTTCTAGTGTCATTTATTTTAAGGTATTTACAAAATGACCCATTACACGTATTTAATAACTACTGATATTATACTTGTCGTAACTGCGATGAGGTTATGAAGCAAGTTTTCGTTAAGTACGTTCAGCGGCAGTTTAACCGACACGCAAAGTGCACTTGAGCCTAGCACGGCCGGAAGGTAGCGTCATCAACGGGTATATTTGGCCCCAAATCCCGCTGGCGTGACCGTCTGTAGGCGAGTAATTTGTTTTAGAACCCCTTAGAGTCTCTCCGACGTCGCTCAGAAACTGTATTAAGAAATTACTTGGCACTCCTTTGAAAAGCTTAGATTAATTTGTGAAGATTAAAAAGTGGCTTGATCGAGAACAACTTGAAAGATTCTTTAATCCCATATTTTAATACGAGTAAAATGTATTTGTATGGATGTATGCACACGGATCTCGAAACGGCTCTAACGATTTCCTTCAAACTATGCAAAAACTTTTCTTATAAAATAATATATATTAGATCTCTATGGTAAAAATCTCATTTTGTTGTAATCTTGAATTAAAAACTCTTGACTGGGACCGTGGCGTCGTCCTGTAATCCAGCTATTTAGAGGTCACGAATTGTGGATGGTTATAAGCGATGGCTTGGGGATGCGATATTCTCTAGTGGGGATTAACGTCCGCACTGGTGAATACTAGTTCATCCATAAAGACCATCCTCATAATTAGACCAATTCGTATATATGAGGTCAAAATTGTGGTTCGGATCCCACGTTAAACTGTAGGTCCCTAGATACCATTGGCTGTTGAGCTATTAATTAACAGTCCTGTCTAAGGAGAATGTCGGCCTTAGTCAATAACAAGACTACAAGATCGCGCCACAATCATCCTACACTCACCTCTCATTCATATTCAGGTTAAATTACCAACGATGTGAGGTCCCTGTCTCAAAATATACAATATCACGGAGTGAATTAGAGGGTACGTAAATTTGTCAACCAAGACGGTTCTATAAAGGAGCTCGTGTAGGAAATTTCATTGGTCACATTCGTCGTATCATCATATCGTAAATTTCATCATATCGTACACAATTTGATGGTGTTTACATTCGCAGCAATATATTACAAACCCTACCTGAAAAAGTCACAAATGTAATAAGTAAATAAGTTCTTGAAGTTTAAAATTTGAGTTACATGATTTCAGTGCAAAGTCGAACGCCTGCTATTCGAGACACGGTCAAGCTTTTAAGGTCGCATTTGATCATTGTTCTATACTAATAAATACCTTTAATTTTATATACCTATCCTTATACAGTTAAGATTTTCCTTCCTTTGAGGGCCGTCCCATAGAAGTGAAAAATTCCAAACTTTAACTCTTCAATTTTATGCCAAGTGTTATCACAAAACTGAAATATCAGAAGTTAGCAAATAAAAACCATTTCCCCAGTCCGAGTCTACTCCTCACACAACAAAATTTCAAACACACAAACATCTTAAACACACTACATCTCAAAGTACACAGTAAAATGCGCCAGATTCCAGAAATCAGTAGCATTTGTACGTAATAAGTAGGATCGTACGAGAAGAAAATCTGTTCCCAATGGCAGCCATTCAAACCAGACGATTTCCTGCCGCTGAGAATTTCCAAAGTTTGCGGAGAACAGTTAGCCTCAGAACGGTCGTCAACAACCTGGATCTCTGCCCAGCCGCCGCTACTGCGGCACGGACCGCACCACCCGCAACTGAGGCGGGTAATGGCTGGGGTACCTGCAGGTGACAGCTGGCTGGCTTCAGCGTCAATATACCCCCGGTACTAATTGGCACTCAAGTTTGTAATAAAAAATGAATCAATGATTTGATGAAAAACATTTTTACATTTAGAGGAGGTTACATATCAAGGTAGATAAATTATTACCTTAGCAAACAAATTGGTTAATGGTTTTAGTTTTATTTTGTTTACTCGTTTAATCACATCTCATGACGAAGGAAAAGCCTCTAGCAGTTTTTAAAATTTTATGCTTCTCTTGTCTGGGCAAAGTAGCAAAACACATTTTACAAAATCCTTTTATAATTCGACAAGCCCAAATGTTGGACCGGGCATGTGAGAGCAAAGGGGACTTCTTATAAACAGGACTACTACGTCGTTTTATAGTTACTACGTAACTATAAAATTAATTAATGTACTTCACGTTTAGTAGGCAATGCTTATTATGAGCATAAAAGTACGTACATTATCAAAATTGCGATGAGTTCCCAACGAAAATTTATTGTAAAATTAAAATTAAATACCAAATCAATAAAACTGACATCTTGCAATTTTTGTGGCGTTGTGTGACTAACATGACAAGTTAAGTGTTTCGGGCTCTAAAAAAAATTTAGCATCTTTGTCTCTAAACCAAGCCGAAAAATTGTATACACTTTTAATATAATTTTCAAATAACACCACTTATTGTGCAAGTATTTAATATTTTCAATATAATTCCACACGGCGAAATAAGACTAAATGCACTGTCAGGATTTTCAGGAAATCCTGTGACCAATAAAACGTAGTACATCACATGTTTGTAAATTCAATATACAGGGTGTCTTTAAAGTCCATCACCAAACTTCATAATATGACTAATTGGGTCAAAATAAGCAAAAAAGTTCTTATGAAGGTATGTCCTAAAATGCATATTTACCCAGATATCCGCCATTTTGTTTTTTCCACTTAATAATTTTTATTTCGGTGACGGATTGATCTAGGAACTTCATATTTGGCATGGATCTTTATAATACTAATGTCCATTTCCACAATAAAAATAATTTTTTTCCAATGCATATTTTCGAAATGGCGGCCATTTTCAATTTTTCAACTCAGATATCTCAAAAACGGTAAATTTTATAAAAATATTACTAGAGACACAAAAGTTGACAAATTAAATTATCTAAACAGTGATACCAAGTTTGTAAGGATCCGCAAACAAATAACGGAGTTATTGTGATTTTTCTCTTAAAATAACCTAAATTGGCATTAATCACAATGCAAAATCAGTGTTTTTCTGCAGAAAAACCACAATAACTCCGTTATTTGTTGTTGGATCCTTACGAACTTGGTATCACTGTTTAGATAATTTAATTTGTCAACTTTTTGTGTCTAGTAACATTTTTATAAATTTTACCGTTTTTGAGATATTTGAGTTTAAAAATTTAAAATGGCCGCCATTTTGAAAATATGCATTGGAAAAAAATAGTTTTTATTGTGGAAATGGACATTAGTATTATAAAGATCCATGCCAAATATGAAGTTCCTGGATCTATCCGTCACCGAAATAAAAATTATTAAGTGGAAAAAACAAAATGGCGGATATCTGGGTAAATATGAATTTTAGGACATACCTTCATCAGAACTTTTTTTCTTATTTTGACCCAATTAGTCATATTATGAAGTTTGGTGATGGACTTTAAAGACACCCTGTATAATAAATCATAAATACTGCCTGTCATTATTACGGGCTACCTGCTAGTTGCACACATTCTTTAATAGAATTTTGAAATGATAACATAATAAAATTAAAACTACTTTTCGTAAAAGTATTTCACTAAACGGTTTCAGCTTTCCACAAAACGACCGAAACAAGTCATCAGTTCTACAGTGGTTGGAAAAAGAGAAAAACGTCTCTAGCGGAGATGCGGGGGGGGGGAGGGGGTGTCCATTTCGGAAACCTTTTCCAATGACAAAAGGCCACTTAAATGGCGGAGTGAGATATCGAGTTTCCGATGTTAACATGAACCGTATGTTCCATTTGGCACACATTATCGCCGTCATGTCGGCCGCGGCGACTAAACATCCATGTTGTTCTGGGGAGTACAGGGCGAACAACACTTGGCGATCATCAATGGTCATCAGTTTACAATGAATTTGTACATTATACAGGCAAGGATTACAAGTAACTTGTATGTCCTACTCATTTTGCTTTCGTAAAATTGTGGATAACTTTCATAATCGTAATTAAACCGGGTTAAAATGTTAGGAGATTAAAACCACCCCTACTACACTCCGAACTAGAAAAAAAACACATTGAATTCAAAAAAGACGATATTAAAATTTTTAAGATTTCTAGACAAGGATACTTATCCAGCAATGAACCAAGACGTGGACTTAACTGGATAGCAGCTAACATTTAACATGTGTTCCCACACCGTTTGAATTATCTAATATCGATTGAAAAGTGTTATAGCGTCAATCTATTGTTTTATCGAATGTTCTATCTAAATTATAGAGTTATAAAGGCTCTTCTGTAGTGGAAAAGACAATTAAACAATTGAACTCTAAAGATATCAGTAATTATTATCTTGGTAAACATTTCAGTTTTTGTGGACTGTTCAGAATTACCTACAACCGGCAAAGTATGCAAACCTCCCTTGTTCCAAGACACAGGGGAGTGTGACGAGGGAGTAGAGGTGGTGTGTGTGGAGGGGGGGGAGGGGGGCGATTAGTCAACAAAGTTTGAGCGGCGCGTCGAAGTCCGCGAGGACGCTTGTGATGGATAGCAGTTCGCCTCTCCGATCACACCGACACAACGAGGAAAGTTAACACAGGTAAACAGTTGCCTTCGATACGGGGGAGAGAATAGTGCCTCCCAAGCAGAACACTTTGGTCCTAAACTTTCTGTCAAGATCAAATTGGTCATAAGGCCAGTTGAAAATATGCACACCATCAAGTCATCGAGTTAAAAGTCTAACCTGGAAAATTCTTTAAATTTTGTATCTGTAATATTTCAACTGTAAAGTGATCATTGCAAATCTCAATAATAATGAGTCACGTTATCTAATGGAGGGTGTAATTTTTTAACACTTTTAGATTTTAGCATAAAAGTTTGATGTTACAGTATAACTTTAAATATTTACTGCCCAAAAGATTCTGACTACGGAAAAGGATTATAAAATTGAAAGTGGTTTAAGTTATTGGATGCTCGTGGCTAAAATAAGGCTAAACAAACAACTTTTTCAAGTATAAACAATTCCCATAGCATATAGGGCCTACTAAGAGAAGGTCAAAAATAAAATCAAAGATTTCTACAATGTGAATATAAGAAGAAATGTGCAATTTAAAAATTACTATTATTAAAAATACTTATTATTGGAAGCTCTTTCGGAACTAATTTAAGGAAATAATGTGCATCACTATTAATTCATAATTCGAGAACATTAACCTTTATTTTGCCCTTTTCTCACCCCCTTGAATGACAAAATTATAGGATACTGCGCTTAAAGCTTTTTATGCCTTTTTAGACAAGGTAATTAGACAAATTTCAAACTAAAATAAAACTTTGTTGGTCTTTAAAACAAAAGAGTTTTACTCAATAACTTTTACGTAAAAAAAACTAATTTTATTTTAATTTAAATTTTCATCAACAGATATAACTGTTTAATAGAGAGCAAAAGAAGTTTATGACAAAAAGGTACAATAAATATAATTTTAAGGGTATAATTCGTGAAAACTAGCAACGTGTAGTATAACTGTGTATGAAAATGCCAAATTCAGTCACGAATCAAGACAAAAATGGCAATAAATAATTTTAACACGCAAAACTTAGATTTAATGGTATTAAATTTAAAATGACGAATCTGCATGTCAGGAAAACACGGATTATAAACTGGAATGACATGACGTCTATGATGGTTTGCCATTATGACAGTCCATTGGTGTCCAAAGGCAACGTGCATGACTCCATGACTGTGTATCAGTTTATGACCAACGGATACATTGTTATGACTGTCATGTGGCATCACGTGCATGACTCCATGACTGTGTATCAGTTTATGACCAACGGATACATTGTTATGACTGTCATGTGGCATCACGTGCATGACTCCATGACTGTGTATCAGTTTATGACCAACGGATACATTGTTTATGACTGTCATGTGGCATCACGTGCATGACTCCATGACTGTGTATCAGTTTATGACCAACGGATACATTGTTTATGACTGTCATGTGGCATCACGTGCATGACTCCATGACTGTGTATCAGTTTATGACCAACGGATACATTGTTAATGACTGTCATGTGGCATCACGTGCATGACTCCATGACTGTGTATCAGTTTATGACCAACGGATACATTGTTTATGACTGTCATGTGGCATCACGTGCATCACTTCATGACTGTGTATCAGTTTATGACCAACGGATACATTGTTTATGACTGTCATGTGGCATCACGTGCATGACTCCATGACTGTGTATCAGTTTATGACCAACGGATACATTGTTTATGACTGTCATGTGGCATCACGTGCATGACTCCATGACTGTGTATCAGTTTATGACCAACGGATACATTGTTTATGACTGTCATGTGGCATCACGTGCATGACTCCATGACTGTGTATCAGTTTATGACCAACGGATACATTGTTTATGACTGTCATGTGGCATCACGTGCATGACTCCATGACTGTGTATCAGTTTATGACCAACGGATACATTGTTTATGACTGTCATGTGGCATCACGTGCATGACTCCATGACTGTGTATCAGTTTATGACCAACGGATACATTGTTTATGACTGTCATGTGGCATCACGTGCATGACTCCATGACTGTGTATCAGTTTATGACCAACGGATACATTGTTTATGACTGTCATGTGGCATCACGTGCATGACTCCATGACTGTGTATCAGTTTATGACCAACGGATACATTGTTTATGACTGTCATGTGGCATCACGTGCATGACTCCATGACTGTGAATCAGTTTATGACCAACGGATACATTGTTTATGACTGTCATGTGGCATCACGTGCATGACTCCATGACTGTGTATCAGTTTACGACCAACGGATACATTGTTTATGACTGTCATGTGGCATCACGTGCATGACTCCATGACTGTGTATCAGTTTATGACCAACGGATACATTGTTTATGACTGTCATGTGGCATCACGTGCATGACTCCATGACGGTGTATCAGTTTATGACCAACGGATACATTGTTTATGACTGTCATGTGGCATCACGTGCATGACTCCATGACTGTGTATCAGTTTATGACCAACGGATACATTGTTTATGACTGTCATGTGGCATCACGTGCATGACTCCATGACTGTGTATCAGTTTATGACCAACGGATACATTGTTTATGACTGTCATGTGGCATCACGTGCATGACTCCATGACTGTGTATCAGTTTATGACCAACGGATACATTGTTTATGACTGTCATGTGGCATCACGTGCATGACTGTGAATCAGTTTATGACCAACGGATACATTGTTTATGACTGTCATGTGGCATCACGTGCATGACTCCATGACTGTGTATCAGTTTACGACCAACGGATACATTGTTTATGACTGTCATGTGGCATCACGTGCATGACTCCATGACTGTGTATCAGTTTATGACCAACGGATACATTGTTTATGACTGACATGTGGCATCACATGCATGACTCCATGATTGTGTATCAGTTTATGACCAACAGATACATTGTTTATGACTGTCATGTGGCATCACGTGCATGACTCCATGACTGTGTATCAGTTTATGACCAACGGATACATTGTTTATGACTGTCATGTGGCATCACGTGCATGACTCCATGACTGTGTATCAGTTTATGACCAACGGATACATTGTTTATGACTGTCATGTGTCATCACGTGCATGACTCCATGACTGTGTATCAGTTTACGACCAACGGATACATTGGTTATGACTGTCATGTGGCATCACGTGCATGACTCAATGACTGTGTATCAGTTTATGACCAACGGATACATTGTTTATGACTGACATGTGGCATCACATGCATGACTCCATGATTGTATATCAGTTTATGACCAACAGATACATTGTTTATGACTGTCATGTGGCATCACGTGCATGACTCCATGACTGTGTATCAGTTTATGACCAACGGATACATTGTTTATGACTGTCATGTGGCATCACGTGCATGACTCCATGACTGTGTATCAGTTTATGACCAACGGATACATTGTTTATGACTGTCATGTGGCATCACTTGCATGACTCCATGACTGTGTATCAGTTTATGACCAACGGATACATTGTTTATGACTGTCATGTGGCATCACGTGCATGACTCCATGACTGTGTATCAGTTTATGACCAACGGATACATTGTTTATGACTGTCATGTGGCATCACTTGCATGACTCCATGACTGTGTATCAGTTTATGACCAACGGATACATTGTTTATGACTGTCATGTGGCATCAATCAGCTGGATGCAACTGGATTCGGAAGTTTGTATACAACCACCTCCCACTCCTCTTGGAATTCCCAACGTTTATACCCCCACTACAATGGTCAATTAGTAATGCATTGTCGATTCGATTAAGAACACTGACAAACATACGTTACGATTAAAAATACAAGGTAGGCCTAATAATGGGCCAAACTTAAAGTTGACCATAAAAATGTTGTATCAATAAGTTGTGGTGCTTTTTACTAATTTACTAATACAAAGGTTGCAATGTTCATGAGGGGCGTTACCAACCTAATAGAACGTTAGTGGTAACATTTTTTCGTAACAACGTTGTTTAGTTGTTTTACATGCTAAGGGGTTCACTATGTTAAAACATATATTTTCAATAATTTCAGTCTTCAGTTTTTAAATCAAACTGTTATTTCAGCATGTACAACGGTGATTCTCAAATTTTTTTTATTAATAACTCGTAAATTTCTTGTAAACAAAATCAACGGTTGAGCGGTTTACTTTTTTTTGATGAAATAATAATAATAATAAAAAAATAAAAAATTAACATTGATTAGAGATTTAATCTTGTCAAATGACACCATCAATTTCAAATAAAAAGAATGAAGTTCAAGGAGTTTCATAATTTTCAGAGATTATAAATATTCCTCTGAAAATTACCTGACAATCTCGTTCCGGACGATATTCTGTAGAGTTTAATAATTGTGACGAGCAAGTTGGCGACCTACCCTCGGGAACTGTTAGTCTGTTCCCTTCGCACTTTTATCTAGAATCCTCTCACACGCAGTATCTCTCGTGTCTTTCAAAAAATATGTTTCGAAATTCTCAGTTAAACGGAATGAACTTAATGATTTATTTATTACGGAGCAAGATATAATAATTACCGTTTCATCACTCAAGACTTGGGGGCGGCGTTCTCACTTTCCCATAAGGATGTCCCTACTTATTCGGTTCTGTATACATTGGTGCACTCTGGGAGAAAGAGACTTAAAATTAACAACAGTTCCCAAAATTGAAAAATGTCTATAATTGCGACTAACAAAACAGAACACAAACTGGGATTGCCAAATGTCTAGGTGTGGGATATTGAGAGGAGAAAAATAAGCATTAGTTAGGAGAAGTAGAGGTATTAAGATTAAGAGATCTCTGCAAAATAAATTAACACTAAGGCTCGCAGGCTGCGATGTTGGAAACGAAAAGTAAACAAAAACATTCAGGAATATTTATTTAAAATTACCTGTTTCCCTCCATATTTCGAGCGCCCAGGGCGGCTAAACTTCCAGTTTATTTAGCATAATATTAGGGCGCACGGAGAATCGGAGGCCTCGTATTTGAATAGTATTATATCTGTAAAATTCTTCGTCTGGAAAATGATTCTTGATTCCCGTCTTCGCCTAATGATGGAGATACATTAAGTATGACTACACTGATGATGATGTTTATGATACTGCGGTTATACTGTTATGTTCGCAGTTTCAAGAAGGAGCAAAGTTATTTCTATTTTGAATGCGAAACCAGGTATTCGATATCAACTGACATGATCGTGTGTTTTCTACATACAATTTTTATGTCATAACAATAATTCCTGTTACTTTTGAATACATCTACGAAAAAGGAGACTGGTTTCTATTAGATATGTTTCAAATTTAAACAGTCACTCGGTTCAGCGTCGGTGATTTACAAACAACTAAAATACGAAAAGTTAGTACCTACAACAAAGTAATAACGACAATTCAACACAAACATTTTCCAGAATTCCTCAGAAAGCTTCCTTTGTCCGAATTTTCCTCTTTGTCGAAGCTGTTCGTTAAACCAAAGTGTCTTTCCTGACACAGAAACCGAAAGTTAGTAAAGCAACTAAAATAAATTTTAGTTCACTATTTCCCTCAAATTTCCAGTTTTCCTCCCCGTCGTCATCGTCATGGGGGAGGGTCACTGTTGTTCTCCCCGGATTGACATGCTATTGAAGCAAGAAAAGGGCGAGAAATGGCAGCAAACCATTGACCACTCAAAGCGCCAACTCCCGCGCTCCTATCCAACACATGTTTAGCCTCAAACAGGCCATTCGCTCTGCCCTCTGACTGGCCAATTATCCTAATGTCTCTTCTCGTTCCTCGGGAAGGAGTTTACACCCGAGGTTGATAATGAGTCCACAACTTAAATAGATCACGAGGAAAGGACAAAAACTGTCAAAGCGAATCAGGATTTATGAACTCCTGCACAGGTAATGTTTTACTTAACATTTTGCGGGTATCCATTGGGTCGATAGAAGACTTTCCATCTGTTATGACAGTTTCGTTTGCACTGGTTTAAACCAACGAATAAAGAGACTTCGAAGAAGAGCACATCTTATGTCTGCTAGATTCGGTAATTGGGCAACTCATCACGAGACAGTGCGCGCTGTACTCCCGCGGTGTTCCATTATGTGTACCCCTCCCCCTTTCACTTGGGTCTACTGAGGAATTAGCGCAATTTGAACAATGGTGCGCGAATTGTTCATCTTCCTGGACCATATAACATTTATATATTCTGTTTCTGTATTGAATTCCGAATCCAACAATACAAAAATTGCCGCTACCATGGTGGTTGCTTTAGGGGGGATGGGATGAAGTGCAATTGGAACAGCCAGCTGTTTGTGATGTTTGCTGGTTGGAACAGCCACTGCTCGAAGCTAACGGCGGTGATTGGCCCAATTTAAAAAAGACTGGGGGGTTGTAGTCGTTAGAACAGCCAGCACTCCGACGCTACCTGGTTGTGAGTTGCCCAATTGAGAAAAACGGCAGATATTTTAAAATGGAATTTGTTCTTCTTAAAAGTCTCTGTTTAAACTGAGGCCCCGGGCGTGTATGTAGTATATACGCATCCACCGCTCCCACACACGGCTAGTGATGAGATCCTCCACCAATCAGTCCCACCATTAGCGGGCTGCATGTCACACTTTCCCGCCCGCCTCGCTCCCTTTCCCCTCTCCCCCCTCCTCTCCTCTCCTCTCCTCTCCTCCTCCCGTTATGTAAACGCGGCCCATTCCACACGGCGATTAATTAACTAATTATTGGTTGTGTTCGCCCACTGAACTACATTTCAGCGGCGGCCGGCCGTGCGGCTCCAGGTGGAAATGTGGGTGATGGATGGGGAAAATCGAAAAGAACGTTAATTTTTTCAGCACGAAACGGATGTCTAAGATAGAATAAACTGAGATGTCGCAACTTTCCAATCGATATGGATACCTAGTGCAAAAAGAATAAGATATGGTTGTTATACTGATTGATTTGACAAAGGAGAAGTGTCGTACAGTACTTTACGTACTTGGACTTGATAAAAATAAAACTAGACCAAGATTCATGCATATAGTATCTTTCAAGTTCTAGCGATGAGTTTCATTCCCATTAATTTATCTAGCAAGTAATTATCATAAAAAATATATGAAAATTTTACAAGAATTTTACTGATTACCGCTGAAAACACTTTTTTGACCATATTGTACTTTAAGGAGATGAAGTCATTTTACGCTTTTACACTTTTTGATTGGACTAATTTGTCCTGTTGGTTGTCTGTACTCCCGAGGAAAGCATCTGCTATTAATTTAAGAGCCCTTCAATTTAAAACAATTATAATAATGACTGAATCATCTAGCACACAAATAAAAAGGGCTTCTAAAAATCCATAAACTTGGAAATACTGTCATGTAAAATCCGCCTCCAGTTTCCATCCGAACAAGACGCCCTGGTAGTGAAGTAGTAACAAATCGAACCATTACGGGAGCAGAGGAAATGGCGTTCCCTATTTCCATTTGTCATCAAGGCAAGAAGTTGCGCAGTAATAGATTCTGGACTTACCGCCCGAATGGTTTCGTTCTTGATCAAACTGTCCAAGAAAAGTTACTCAATCATAAAGAAAACTTTTTTGTTGTTATTGTGTTGAGTCAAATTATAACAAAATAATAAATTATCAAACTAGTGCACAAATTACCCGAGGTATTGTTACAAGTTATGTACCCGGGAAGTAGTTAGCTCTTCTGCAGTAGTGACGTCGTTAGGTTATGGAGCACAGTTGCGATATAATCGCTATGGATGCTATAATGAAGTGAAATAATTAATAGTCTTTCTTATATGGTTTTAGCTAAATGAATTTTATAAAGTTTTAAAAGGGAGTTACAAAGATTTACTTTACAAGGTTTATGGAGAAAAATACTTGATAACTTACTTTGATAAGTTTGAAAGGAAACTTACATGACTCGTATATTTTATGAACAAAAAAGTAAAGAGAATTTAATCCCTCTAGTTAATAACAACAAAATTCTTTCTAAACAATTTCATAATAGTCTTAATGTAATAATTTTAATATGGGTTTTGTGCTGTGGGTGCAAAGTCCAAAGCCCAAGACAGACATGAGAGGAAGTTGGTTAAAATAATTTTTATAATTTTTACTACATATACAAAATGAAAATTAAATTGAATCGGACCAAAGCAAAGAGTATGTTTAGAACCAGAATAATTTTGTTCTCAAAGTAGGCCTATATAACATATATTTCTACAAACCGATTACTATATGAGTGGGTATAATAAGCATAATAAAAACACATAATAAATAAACATAGATTGATAAACAACCGACAATGAGTCAAAACTTAAACAAACGGACCCCTAATTGCACTCGAGAAACTAATAAAAAGTCGGAAAGTTGGAAGCAGTAAATCCATTTTGAAGAAGCCGAGTTTTAGTTCGGTTAGTTCCAGTTTGGAGAGCATTTTGATGAATTATTAACAGCAGCACTTAAAACTTGGGCTGACTCCGCACCGAGCTGTCCGGGCAGCTGACTGCTTCAGCACCGACTTCTGCTCAAATACACCTTGCTGAGTCGGCTCTGAGAACAGGGCCGTTTGGGAACGCTAATGGTTGTAAATGGGCTTTAAAATTGAAATGTTACGACTATTTTTATGTGTGTAATACGTCTTTAAGTGGCTGAAATCCAATAATCTGAGTGCGCCTGAAAAATTAACTATTTAGTAACTAACTGGATGTTAAACTCTGCTTGGGTGCATTAATAGGTAATGAAATCGATTTCTGCATGTCTATGAAAGTTAGACCATTAATAAAGACGAGGTGGCCCGTGTGCAAATTGCGCATTTTATGATTCTGTATGAGTGAAACTCATCTATAGTACGTGAATGTTGATTATGAAGTGAGATCTATTTGTGTTTACTATCTGGCTTTTAAAATTCATCTGAAGGTAAATCAGCTGTTAAATTACAATTCACATTAATGAACTTGCAATGAAAGTTGGTCAACATTTTAAAGCGCTCTCTAGAAATAAATCAAAGGCGAGGGGGGCGAAGCACGAAACAATGTGACCTTTTTAATTACAGTCCATCACTGCGGTATCTCCTAAGCTTTACAATGACACCTCAATCTTAAAAATCGGTTCAGTGGGTCGAGAGAAAAAGGGACGTAACAGACGACACTCTTATAGAAATAAGAAGATAGATATTTTGTAACTACAGTAGAACCTCGTCAGTTCGACATTTTGTGGACTTAGGCCTAGGGAGTGTCAAATTATCGACATGTCGTACTACAGGGGGCATGTGGCGAATTTTAACGTATTGAGTATGAAATCGTGAGTTTAATGCTCGTTTAATGTAGGAAGTATTAAAATTTACTGAAACGATAACGTGAATGAAATGAAAACTAACCAACATTCAAGGAATTAGCCACTTTGTTCACATTTCCAATCTTTGACAGTAGGCAACATTGACACTATCGCCTATTGAGATGTTATAGGTCTTCAAGTGTCGAACTCTATAAGGATTGTCGAACAATTAATTGAGCGTCGAATTAACGAGGTTGTATACTTTACTCTCTAACACAAAAAGTTCTGTATGAACATTCTGTTTTTGGCTGATACTATTGTTTACAGTAGTTAGAATATTTTTTATTTTAATCCAGAAGAAAACGGTGTCATGTATTATGCAAAGTTGCAAATCGTTAAGATGATTACAATCTAGCTAGACTTGCATGTAACTGGGCGTTCTCTGGTCATGGTAAACGACTAAAATCCATCATACAATTTGCTTTATAAACTAGTAAAATCAGAAACTTGCGAGCGAACACAATGTTCTACTCAAAATCTTTTAGTCAAACTTTTTAAATAACAGTTATGAAAAAGTTTGTATAGCCTACGAGTATTTTTTCCGCACTCAAGCTGGTATCCTTTTGTACAAGTATAAACAGAAATAATATATATCTACTCCAAATGATTTAATAACCGGAAAAATGATTTAATCAGGTTTTCTTCAGCTATACGTCAACTATCATGAGTGACGTCCTAGAGGCGTTCATGTATTCTATGTATTGGCATGTTAATTCTGCCTATGTATATTATAAACAGGGGGATTAATATAAGTGTGCCAGCTGTATTATTAAAAAAAATATAAGAGGAATTGAAAAAAAGGTTAACTGGTAACTAACATTTTTACTCTCCTTATAGCGGTAATTTTCAAATTTTGAAATTCCGATATTTATTTTACCAGTGTGACGGACAACTTGAAAACTTTTAATGTGAACCTCCATTCTTAGGCATTACTTTATTTTACACATTATTTTAAAACCTTTTTATGCTTTAAAATTTTTAGCGAATTTCCCATAGGGAATAAGCTATTACCGTAGGTCTCATGGTAAGACCTAAGCCCGGGACCATGTTACTTTTTCGTTTTTAGGTGCCCAGAGACCAAAAATAATAGTCATTAAAATTTATATATATATATATATATATATATATATATATATATATATATATATATGTATGTATGTATGTATGTATGTGTCCCTAGACACGATAACTCTCGTAAAAATGGTCCGATCGACACCAAATTTGGTAGAGATGTGTAATCCTACGTTTATTCGGATGAGTTCGTAAACCAGACATATCGACCAATCGGAAGGGGTAGTTTTGGGGGGTTTTGTACCCCAAAAATGGGTTTTTTGCATTTTTCATATGTAATTTTTAAAAATTTCAAATTTTTATTTTGACCATTGGATTTAGCTAAAAAAAAAACACACAATTTAGCATTTTGAAGCTTTGCTCTATCTCCATTGGTTACCGAGATATTACAAAGTCTAAAGACACTACGTTGTATTTTGAGGCTCCAATGTTAATGTTATGGAGAATAAGGATGTGTTCATATTTCACTTATTAACCAATGTTTTTGGATGAAACTTGGTATTCAGCTTCATTTGGTTGAGATTCATCCATTTATGGTAAAAAATCTTAGTTTTTGTGTTTATCATGGCAGCAAACCTGCATACTCTTTCCTCATGATAATCATATGGAGAATAGGCAAACTCCTTTAGCAATGGACAGATATTGATGAAATTTAGTGTACGGCTTCATATGGTCAAAATAATTTTTTTATGCTAAAAACCTACTTTTAGTGTTCCCCATGGCAGCATACCTGCATACTCTTTCCCTACATTCATCTAAAGGAGATAAACATTTATTTCCCTATTTATGAACTTGTGATGATTTTTGGTTTACAGGTTTATCTGGTCATAATTAATACTATACTAATTTGGAAATTCGCTGAGTACGCAGGTCTGCTGCGACGGGGGTATTTTCTAAACGTAACAGTTAGGGAGCTAGAACTTTATATTTAGTTCCATAAGAATAACCTGGGGCAAACTTTAATTGAATGTATCCCCGTAACGATTCAGTATAATAAAAAATATAAATCTTATTTTTATAGGAGTAAAACAACTTTAATTGCCCCTAACTACCTAGCTTTTAGGTTTAAATAAAAATATCAAAGAATAAAAAGGTCTTAAAATTACATTGAAATTGGAGGTTTTTTTTGGTTGGCCACCAAATTTCAAAAATGGCAAATTTTAACCATTGTAGGGGTTACAACGCGGGGGTTGTAACGCGGGGTTTTTGACAGTGATAGATGGGTTTTGGAATTGGGTCAAGGTCATTCGGAGCAATTTTTTTAAACCCCTATCCCGCAACTGCATTACAACCCCCGCGTTGTAACACCTACAACACAACTGCCTGACCTTGACCTGAGCCAGGAGTGGCCAAACCCCACTACTTTGACATGTGTTGCCATACAATATTTATGGTGTGTTATGGTGTTTCCGCAGGCCGCCACCATAGGAGGGGTCTACTCCGCGGACGGCCAGGTGGTCGTCCACCGCCGCCCTCACGAATGGCCCATCTTCCGCCGCAACTCCCGCAAAAGGTCAGTGGAAGTATAGAGTTGGAGCTTGGAAGATTAATACTGTAGTAATATAGGGTGTCACGCACGAAAACGCATTTCAGGAATTAGGAGCATGTACAGCATTTAGCGCTTAGTACTTAAGCAATTATAGGACTTAAGCATTTAGGACTTAAAGCAGAAAGATCAAATTAACGTCCTAAAATGCTCCGTTACAACGGAGCATTAATCGCCATTTTTTTGGATTTAATAATTTTTAATTCAACTACGGATTGTTAAAGTAAGTTAGCATTTTGACCTTGTCCATAAATGTTCATCATTAATTTTTGTAGAAAAATATTAAAAAACCGGTAAATTTCACCAAAATTTTACGAGAGGCAAAAAGCTTGACGATTTTAATTAATAATCTAAATACTGGTACCAAGATCGAAAATATCGATTGAAATAAAAAAATTTAACCTTAAATTTTTTGAAAATATCAATGATAAAAAGTTTATTATTTTTACTTCAAAAATCTGTGTACCGAATTTCAACTTATTACGTAAATCCATTCCTAAATTTAAAAATTTTCTTTAAAAACTACAAAATGGCGGCTGTACGGGTAACTATAGAGTTTTGGAAATTTTACATATGATATTTTGGCTTGTCTTTGGTCCACGAATAATACCTCAAAAGGTCGGTGGAGAGTTCAGAGACACCCTGTAGTTGTTTACGTATAAGAATGTAGACGTCAACATTTTCAATGGAAAATGGATTGCCTATGAATCTTAAGGATGTTTATATAACATGTTTCAAGTGGATGGGATCTTGAGGAATTTGGTTTTAAGGCCAATCTTCTTTCGATGGATTGTATATCTGAATATATGAATACAGTACAAGTTGTATAACTTGTCTGGAATAAAAAAATATTGTTTAAAATAATAAACCTGATATACAACTGTACGATTATTTATTTTTGAATAGCTAAGGGAAAGCACAGCATTCAAAACTGTTTGCTATTGGATTTAAATTTAGATAGATGTTTTGCACGAAGTGTGTAATGTAGCGTAGTTTTCTATCACAGTATTTACAAATCCAGGAAAAACGTAGCTTTGATCAACGAAAGTCAACACTTCGGTGGCTGCCAGACCCGGCAAGTCAGGTCACAACAATGGGAAGGCTAGAGTGAGAGAGTGCGTGAGTGCGGAACCGAAAAGTTAATCAAAAGCTTCATGTCGGATTCCGCGGATATCTCCACACATTTATCAAGTTCCCTGTAACTGCCTGTCGGGGAAATCGCCGCTGCTTCCACCTCTCATTCCATTACAGATAATTATACTTCATTGCGAGCTTTGTGGAAGTGAGGGAGTGGCTGTTTCTTTCCTAAAAAAAAATAATAATAAATAAAGTATACAAAAATACAACAAAATAATACAGTAATAAAGGGCATGCAAAAGAAATACTATTTAGACCTATTCAACATATTCTGTTCATCTTGAAGGTATTTCATATTAGTATTCTTCTTCTTTTTTATTTACCCCTTTAAAACTCCTATAGTACGGCATAAACATCAGAACTACTTGACTAAAACATGGAATAAAGAAGTTAAGTTATGAAAAAAATATTCTCACGTCTGATTATTAAAAAGCTGGAACGTAGTTTCGACGAAATTTTAGTCTTCCTTAAGAAATTGCATTGGTCCACACTTTTGAAGGGCTACAGGACGTATACCTCTAAGGACAATGGTTGATTTCATGGGAATTCTGCAAATCTACGTATCATTCCTTTAATTTGACAAAATCATTATGAACCACCTAATATATAATTTGTTTTTGCCAAAACTGTTTATTTAGTTTTTGTTCATCAAAACACACCCTTTTGAGTAATTAAGTTAATCATATGAGTTATAGAAACTCCAATAGCGAGTAATCACATAAAGAACAAATTAACACGATATGAAAAACGGATAACAGAAGAAAATTATTGTTTCAAAACTAAGTAACGAAGGAAATGATAGCAAAGAAGGCTCATTCCAGAACAAGCGCGAGATCAACAATTTTGTGTTTTAGGATCCATTGTTCAGACAGAAGAAAGTCTAAAGAATCCCAACAAGAATGTTGAATATGTCTATAAACAGTGTAGGAACGCGGGAAATTCAGCGGAGGCCCACGTCCAAACGAGTTTATTGCCCACCTTATGGATACAAATAAAATTTTGCAATTTTGTTAACTTCACAATATAAAATTTTTCGTGCTTAAATAAATATTAAGGTGCATAAAAACCAGATCTGACAACCAAAAGTAATCGACTTTAGAAATATAGAATACCGCTAAAAGTTGGAATCATATTTGTGTGAGGCATCTTCTCTTCACTAAAAATCTGTCACAAAACAGGTGTAAATATTTTTCTTGAAGAGGGTCCGAGAAACGAATTACTCAAGGAACCTAAAATAAATAAAGAGAAGGTAGGGGTCAAGACAAGCAACGCCCTCTAAGCACCAGGGGTTCTTTTGCACCTATGACGTCATCATTGGCATTAAACATTATTGGTAATGTCATAGGTGCAAAAGAAAACTTGGTGCATAGAGGGCGTTGCATGTCTTGACCCCTACCTTGTCTTTATTTATTTTAGATTCCTTGGAATTACTTAGCTGACTGAGAAGGTCTATGGCAAAACTGATATATCTGGTTATACTTGTTAGATGCATTGACATTTTATACTTGGCGTAATGTGGGAGCAAACATGTCAGTACAAATCATATAGTTACAATGTCATGGTAAACCAATTTGACAGGAGTTATAAAATTAACTAGATGTTTAATGTACCATTGTTAAATTAACGCTCGTATAATTTTATGATCGGCTTTACTTCAAGTTTTATGGTCGATAATGCTGGAGGCCTATCATGTTAACTGCACTGCATTTAATAATTAATATTGTTCAGGAATCGCAACTATAATGAGTGAAATATATGTGCGGATATTAAGGAATCATATAAATTTAGAGATATAAAACTGTAAAATAATAGTCGAAGAAAAAATAGTATAATACAATTACATTCATAATTGCATGAAAGAAGAGCGTTTTTAGCACCATGTCTTAAAATGATCAGGACTTTACCAATATATTCATAGCTGTCGCACAAATCAGTGATCGGGTGATGGCAAGAAGATATTAATGGTCGGTGCTACAGGACAAGGGCTGGACTTGGAGATAATGCTGTCACTGGTTTGAAGGGTGACAAATTATCAATATGACAATCCGTCCTTGGGATGGATGAACTTGGCCCAAGGAAAGGCGGCAAAATCGTGTAAAAACCTATATTTCATACACTTACACTAAGTAAGTGATGGATGCGTCAAAATCTAAACAACTTATAAGCTACCCTGAAACAAGCGATGTTTGCACGGACAAAAAAATTTCTCTCGGGGGATTTTTTAATTTTTTTGTTGAATAAGGGGTTTTGGCCACAAGGAAAAGATTGGTGCTGGTCCCATGGCTGGGGAAAATCCGGTTTTCGTTCTAGAGCACTTCGAAGATCCCATGTTATCCTTAAGGAGATTTTTAAATTGAACAAAAAATCAGCTGATAACTGTAGATAAAATAAATAAACCACTGTGTTACATCTTTAACCTGTTAGGAAAATTATACCAAAGTGCTGCACCCATCGGTCTGGTGAGTGAGCGAAGCGAACGAGCTCGTCTTAAAAATTAAGAGGGCGAGTGAGCTGAGCGAACGAGATTTGCGAACGAGATTGTGTGAAAAACAAAAGTGATCATTTTACCGAGCATAAGCTCAGCCTCCCCTGGTATTTCATTTTAAAATATACATGGATGATAATATTGTCAAGGTTATATTTTCTTTCTCGAATCACATCTATTTCCAGAATTACATACTTAATGTTGTTGAAGTAAAAATTCTCAGTCATATAGGACAAATTTGTAGAAATGTTATGATCTCGAACTACATAATTCTAGGAACAAATGCAATTGGAGAGTAGTCTCATTTGTAACAACGGAGTCCTCAACAAGATCAACAATGTGTGAGAGGGGGGGAGGGGGCAACAATAAAGCAACAAGACTCGAGTAGCACAGAGCTATTAACTTCATAATTGCGGTGGTCCAGGAAAATACCCTTCTCCATCTCGCTTCTGTGTCGAATCATACGTTTCTCGTACGTGATTCCGAATAATGAGGCTAACTGAGAAAAACCCTTGATTTTCTTATAGTATATTATACGTGATTTTGCATTAATGGTCCCTCAAATACGATTATAAGCGTGGTTCATAAATAATGATTACAATAGTTTCAACTCTAAATCTATCAAAATGGAATCGGTAGGCCTATGTTTTTTCCCCTAATGTTTCATGTAAAGTTATTATCTTGGAACAGAATATTTCGCACTAAAACACTGTTAAATAAATTTCCGACCATTGGCGAACAGTGTTCAGCGAAAAAAAATACTGTTTTGCCGGTAAACGCATTCTGTGTTTCTTTAGTGATGTATAAAGTTAAACCCCTACCAACTGAACTGATGGTTAACGTAATGGTTCGACGAATTACTTGACCGTTAAATGAATGTTCAGAAATAATTTTCCGTATGTAGTAAAGCAAGTAAATTTATATTCACGTGAGATTAACATTGTAACAGAAAACATAGATATGGAAAGAATAAATTCAGTATAACGCATGCAGTGTGCCGCACTGCAATCCACGCACACCGATGGTATGCAGATTGCCTACTCAGTGAGGAACGGGCGCCGACTTATATCAAAACTCCCATCTTATATCCGTTCCCTCACCTTCTCGTGAGTTTTATAAGTATCCTTTCCTACTTTCCATGCTTTTTCCCTCCATAAGTATGGGGGTTGTAGTCTTACCATTGATGTTAACAAACTATATAAGGTCTATTTATTGCATGTTTAAAGTATTTTACCAACAAAGGTAAAACAAATCTTTCAATATTTTACTTTGTCTTCTTTTAGATAAACAGGTTATCTATATTATTAATTCCCATTCTAAAAATAAAATATGGTCAAAAAAGAAAACAAATTTTAAAAACCTCATAGTAGGCCTATTAAAAATATGAAAATGGCTACCTATGCAAGATATTGATATGTACATTTTTAATTCGTTTAACGTATGGGAACCAGATTAGCAAAAAAAAAAAAAAAAAAAAAAAAAAAAAAAAAAAAAAAAAAAAAAAAAAAATCAATACAAAATAATTCTGAATTAAATTTCCATCTCCTTTTGAAAAGAAATATAGAAATTACAAATTTTATACTTCATAAATATAAGCTACTCATTAAATATAGTAACTTTTAAAACAACAACTTTCATTTTATTCAATATATTTTAACGAATTACAGTTTCCTTGTTAATATTTTCTTAAAATCAAAAGTAAAAAAAAACTCTCTTTCATTTATTTCTGCAATAGTGAGTCTGATCCGTCTCTAATTTCTTTATACTATATCGATATCCGAATTCGCGCTCCCCCAGTCCGGTTCAGGATTTCAAGTACAGCACAAAATTCATGCAGACATTTCATATTTCAAAGTATTAAAGGTATTTAAGGTACCCTTATTGCGTCAATTACAAACCAACATTAATTCCACCATAGATTATGAAATCTGTTAACAGCCGGCGGATGAACGTCAGAAACGTTTAAGGCCGGTGATGCGTTCAAAGCTAAGCCGATTTGATAATCGGAAAATTGCTCTTGAATCCACTACGACGTCAAGTGAAGAGAGAATATTATTCCAGGGAAACTGTCATGTAAAATATAGTCTTAGCATATTCCACGATGTTATATCGTTCCCCTGTTGTTAAATGCATAAAACATTGTTTTTCATTATCTTTGACACAAAATTAACCATTAAACTCTTCCAGGCTTTTATATTTTTTAGTATTCCATTTACAGTATATTTGGTGTTTTTACGCTTTTCCCAACTTCCCCTGAAGCGCGTTTAAAAGTTACTTTATAATTTGTGGGTTTCCTAAACAAGAAAACTGATTTAACCAGGTTGGATTGAAAAATATTTCATTGTATAAATTGATAGGCCTAATTGTACTTAGTTTATATTGAAAGTATTCAGGGAGTTTTTAGTCTTTGCTTTTAATACTAACAAAACATTACTAATAGTACCAGGTTAACCGAGCCTTGCTCGTTGATTTGAATTCACTTTTGTTATAGTGTCATGGTAATCAAGCTATTGAATCTACCCCAGACCCTTCACAGATAACAGCTGTTTAAAAACTGCTTAAAAATAATGTTCCTTTATTTTTGTTTACTTTAAGTTGTTATTTCGTTACCAAAATAGCAACCCATGAGACCAATGTTAAAAAATCATAATTTTTTAAACTTAAATTCATACCAAATTTGACTTTTCCTGGGATTGAGGCTGTTTCTAAACTTATTTTTGGGCCAAAACACTCTTAAATGCTAAGGTTAAGCAAAATCTACCCGCTTGATTTCGAGATCGTGGAACACACATCTTCAGACATTGCTCGCATTATAGTATAAGATACTGAGGTAAAATAAAACATCATTCAACTGCTAAAATTCCCCCTTAGTTCAGTAGGGTGAAACATGAAGAACAATTAATTAGTTTTGCGCTTGCTAACTTCGATAAAAATTATAGTTTCCGGAAATTACAGTTTTTATGTTACACATTAATCTTTTGAGATGTTCATATAGTTTGAACGTAAAACATTAAAAGATGTTGGGACGGGACGGCAAAGCCAGCTAATGCAAATTCTTATATTTCAATCAAATATCTGGAGCTAGCGTAATTATTTAATAATTATCACGACAATTTAAGTTGTAAACATGGTAATATTTAAGTATGCTGTAAAAAACTAATGTATAAATGTTGTATTTTTGAATTACGTAATTAGCAAGGTGGTTAAGTCAAGTACAGCAGGGTAATCAGCAGGGACTTTGTAGGCAACTTAATTAACAAGTCTTGATTTGTAATCCGTCGGCCAAAGTGCTTCTAAGAAAACGCAAGCTCCTTACAAAGTTATTGTTTTAAAACATATGAGGTGTTTATGTTCAATATTTTTCTCTAATAAATGTAAATTAGTAAAAGAGATTCAAGTACAATGTGCTAAAACTAATTGTTTGTTGATACTGCTGCCATTCCTTTATTTAGATAGCTTTATACAATAGCCAACTTAAATGAATAAGGGTGTTTCAGAACTCCCTGACAATATTTTAGGGCATTGTTTCTGGGTTAGAATCATATCTAAATATCATATTTAAATTGTCCGGAAGTCTTTAGTTACTCACACAGCCACCATTTTGTTTTTTTCACATAGTAATTTTTATTTCCGTAACGGATGGTTGTATGAAATTCATATTTGGCATGAATCTTTATTATACCAATGTACATTTCCAGGAAAAAAATTAATTTTTTTCCGCTGTATATTTTCAAAATGGCGGCCACTTTAAATTTTCAAACGCAAATATCTCAAAATCGGAAAATTTTATAAAAAATTTACAAGACACAAAAAAGTTGACAAATTAAATTATCTAGCCAATGGTACCAAGTTTGTAAGGATCTGACAACAAATAACCTAGTTATTGCGATTTTTCTTCATGAAAACTTTGATTTTGCAATCAAATCAATGCAAAATCAATGCAAATTAAGGCCATTTAACAGCAAAATCAATGTTTTCATGGCGAAAAATCGCAGTAACTCCGTTATTTGTTGTCAGATCTTTACAAACTTGGTACTATAGGTTAGATAATTTAATAAGTCAACTTTTTTGTCTTGTAAATTTTTTATAAAATTTTCCGATTTTGAGATATTTGAAAATTAAAAATGGCCGCCATTTTGAAAATATACAGCGGAAAGAATTAATTTTTTTTCCTGGAAATGTACATTGGTATAATAAAGATTCATGCCAAATATGAATTTAATACAACCATCCGTTACGGAAATAAAAATTATTATATGGAAAAAACAAAATGGCGGCTGTGTGAGTAACTAAAGACTTCCGGACAATTTAAATATGATATTTAGATATGTTTATAACCCAGAAACAATGCACTAAAATATTGTCAGGTAGTTCTGAAACACCCTGTATAAAACTAGTACACATGTTGCTCGAAATCGAGCATTTTATTTTGATACAATACAAATGTTACTTATAGTTCTTAATCAATGACATTCGACCAATCCAATATTGTGAATATCTGTAATCACAAAAAAACTGCACGTATTTACAGCTGGACATTAACAGATGTTTAAAATGTTTTTTTTTCAATCCCAATGTTATTTTAAATGGGAACTTATGAGATTTCAATAGTGGATAGCGCCTTTATTTTCAGTCCGATTCTCATTAGGTTTTGGCGGAACAACTCCAGACCAAGACCTATCCAACTACACCAAAAACTTGAAAATCAATTGCAAATTGTAGGAGGAGTTCTCTACACAAAAAAACCCTTAGCGTATTAAATAAGTATATAGATTTACTCCAGTTTCAACGCGTGGAGTTAAAATAAGAAAATAAAATATAGGATTTATGAGAGGAAAACTGGGAAAAGAAAAAGTTTATGAGTGAATATATTTAATAAATAGGTATTTATTATTTTCATAACTATGAGAAATATAACAGACAATGTTCAGAGACACCAAGTACTAAAATACTAAACGAGAAAAGTCAGTTTCTCATTTAATTTTCAATTTGTGATTTTAATTTGGCCAATTAGGCGGCCCCGTTGGCTGGTGGGGCGGAGATGCGATTATTAATGAGCCGATAAATTAATAACAAGCTCCGCTGATGATTTATTACTAACTCCGTGGAGATATAGTAAATTAATAAAGGTAAGCTGGCTTTCGATCTGAACTTGAAACTTGGATATCATCCTAATATTGATGATATAGGATTGTTTTATGTGCTGTTTACACTCCCAACCACACTGTATAAAGAAAAACTTTAAATGAGTGGTATGTTACGTTTTCACAACCTTCGCCTTATGAGTATTTTAAAATTCTGTAACAAAGTTTTTGTGTTACAGCATTTGAACGTAACACAAATGTTACTTTGAGTATTTTAAACAGCGACAATTTAAAAAAACATGTATGAGAAAAAATTGCAAAATTTTACAAACAACAAAGGTTTAATGATTAGGTTTTGATAATAGAAACTAACAAAAGCAGATTATTTCTTATCAACAATAAGCATTTGGAAGCCTTACATATATTGCCAGTCAGTGCGAAAATGTTGAGATAACCTTATGCAATCGTAATTGTAACTGTTTCCATTTAGTTCTTATTTGTTGTATGATTCAATTTAATAATTTATTTTTTAACATCCTTTACTTACATAGGTAACTTTTATAAGGTCCTCATTAATCAGTGAAGTTGAAATGTCAAGGTCAAGATGTAAAAGGGTCCTGGCATGGTTAAAAACAGCGTCTAGTCCCAGCCCATCCCAACAATTAGAAGTGATAATACTTGGCATAAAATAGATTAATTCAAATAGTTTTAAAGTACACAAGACAAATATATTATTATGGAATTTTACAATCGGATGTGGAAGTGATCACACAATATTTGCAGGACGATGACGTTGGCTGCAGTAAGGAGAAATGGACTGCCATGAAAGAGTCGCCAATGTGATGACTTCATCGCAGCTCGCTGCTGGTGCTGGTGCGGTGCTTAATTGTTTTTATGTACTTCACCTTAATAAAAAATATCTAAGTCGGATTTACCTCTTTAAAAAGTAAAGCGACGACTTGCTCTATGAATAAATCTTTTATTGATAAATGTGAGTCATTTAGAATGCTGTTAGCGAATTATCCTGTATGAAATTTGTCGGAGAATTTTCGTTTTTTTTAGTATATAAATGCCTAAAATAAAACACGTTCAAATCATATTAAATCTCACAGTAAATTACAGTAATATTATAAATGGGAAAAGTCACGATATTTGTGGTTACATTGGTCATTACATCACGCAAAAACGTCAGAGGCTAAAAAAAAATTAAAAGCATCCCGGTTTAACGTAGGCCTAAACTTTTTTTTCAGAAAATATATTATAAGAACTCCGTCCCACTGGCTTTCAAATTTCCCATATTATTATTATGCATACAAGTTTTATTAGACAAAAAAGTTTGATAACGTAAAAATAATATATTTTTTAAAGGTGTTATTTAGTCTAACAGTTATACAATAATTTAATTACTGTGCAAGAAAACAATTAAATTGGAAACTAGCTTAATAAGCAGGGTCCTCTGCGACGGGGGTATCTTATTTCATATGTGGATAGATTGTTTCGACGCTTACCTAATTAAAATGCAGGCCCTGATACGTAGAATAATTAGATTCTAGGTAGCAAATATATTCTACCCTTCTTATTGCTGCACCACTTAAAGTCGGCGGGTTGGATTACAATTTTCACTTCATTGTAAAATCAAGCTTTTCTGGAATGTGTGAGTAAATTGTGTTTCATTGTTAAAACAAATTTCTATGTAAATTAAGCCACTGATTTGAACAGTTTATTGTTTTGTATATTTGCCTACAACGATGGGCTACACAAAAAGTTTCTTCTAGTTTTTAAAATGAAATTAAAACAGAATTGCTATTAAATCCGGAACATAAAAAAGACTATAAATAGCTAGAAATTTCTTGTTTTCCTCTTTTACTACCAACATGGCAAAAAATTTCATCAATAAACATACAAAATAAATATAAAACTCCTGACGAAATAAACAACTGCTCCAATTTAATAGGCACCATCCCAAAAGGACTTTTGGCCTGTAAAATAACGCTACAACAAAATAAAAGAACGAAACAAAGAATAACTGCGAAAATAAACCAGATAAAAGCCGACCAAGTCATTACCCCGAGGTGGCTATAACCAGCGAGCGCTGCGAGTTGGGCCAACTTTGGCGATAACCGCGTTTATATAATACAACCAGCATTATATTTCTCAAAAGAGGCATGAGCGGAAAAATCCCCTAAATATGGGGGGTTTAGACCCCTCGTTACATGAAATAACCCGGTACACGTCACCGAAATGTATTCAATTGTACTCACTGAGCAATTTTCGCACTCGTCCAAACGTTCAGTACCTGAAAACAGAATGCAAATATAAGTTATTGGCGAAGTAGTGGTGAAATGGGAAAACCTTTAGGGTCAAGTGTTATTGATAACACAAGTTTTTATAAATAAAATTGCTATGTGTAAAAAAAAAACTTCCGTGAAATGTTAGCGGTTTGGAAAGGGAAAAAAGGCAGACTGTGGTTGTAAAGAATACTACACTACATGCTATGACAAGACATGAAAATCTTAAAAACTACAGCGAACAAACCAACTACTTAATGTTTCTATGAGTTGACTACAGGGTAACCTTATAAGTTGACACCAAATCTGTATTGATCATTAAACAAGATAGAATGTGCATAACATATAGGAAAAAATCGGAAACACTCATGCCATTTTTTAACAGCTACAGACGAGGAGATTGTCTTCTGGGGAAGTCTTAGTGACCGAAAGAGGAAACTTTTGATGTTTCAAATTTTTAACCCCTTCCCAAAAAATTGGGGGTTTGGGGGTCGAGTCTAAAATTTTAAATAGGCGGCCAACTTAAAAAATTTAAACGCAAAGACAATTTTATTATTGAATATTTTTTTATTTAACTGGATGGTTACAGACAATGCAAGTTAGCTCAATCTCTTATGGGACTAAAAATTAACTTAAAATGCACCTAGCTCCCTAACCATTAGGATTGTAAAAAATGCCAAAAATAAAAATGTTTTAAACAATATGTTTAAAATTGACGTAAAATGTGAGGTTTCTATTTAAGTTTTTTACCCAACCTCCAAAACCACGACTTTGGGTGAGGGGTTTGAAACTTTTAGACCATCAAACCTAGACTGAAAAAGTTAACGTGTTTCTGACTCATACTTTCACGCACTCGATCTAGGAGCTTCTAAGATATATGGATTGAGAAAATAGTTTGAGCAAAACAAACATGTTTGCAAATACATCAATTGAGTACATGCCAGGGATATGACTACAACAGTGAATAAACGAATCAAGTCCTTCGTTTGCGATATACTCTGTCGATTGAGCAGAGGTGCACTTGGCAGCTCCACTCGCCCTCCTCGACCGACGACCCTAGGAGGTGACCCTAGAGGGTGACCCTGAGCCGCCGAGGGTCAAGAGCAGAAGATGCAGGATCGCTGCCAGAGGCTCGTCCTTGGGCTACAAAACAACGTCAGTCGCTGAGATCACAGCCGGATTAGCAGTCGAGGAGTTCTGGGAAACCCATCTCCATCTCCATCTTCCTGAATCCCATTCAATTGTATCATGTCGACTGGCACCCAAGACGACTAAAGATGGGATGTGTAACATCGGCCTTGGTCCACGATTAATTATATTTCGGAAGAAAGGGCACATCTGGGAGAATTTTCATGTTGATTGAAAATATTCCAATTTATGTTGTTTGAAAACAGGTACAGATAACGCAGTATCTTGGCCTCTGACATACTCCACTGCTGGATTCAAATTGGTAAACATATGGTACTAAAAGCAGTCTGCGACAATCTGTAACTTTGTCGCTCTACTCCAATTGTTTTAACTGTAAACGGTCACAACAGGCCAAGATATTCCGTGTTATCTATAACTTCTTATCGCGATAATATTGTTGAGCGACTGCGTCGGATTCTACGGAGATCTCTAAAATATTACCCCGTAGAATGTGTTTGTTCTCTTCTAGTTAAATTAATAACTTGTTTTAAATATCATAAAACTTTATCTTACTTAACAAAATCATACAATATCAGTTTATTGTTCAAATTGCTATAATTTTAGTTAATCATTATAATTTCTACCAAATCTATTAAATTAATGTTAAACCACTTTGCGACGTAACTTTTACAAATAATTCTTTACTCCCACATTGAATGTATTTCTACGCTAACTCTACGATCAGAACCACGTTATGTAATGAATAGCAAAAGGTTTATAGTATTTTCCTAAAACCGATAGTTCGCGATACATGCTATTGATGCTAAATAATAATATCGTCAGACAGGCACATAAAAAGTCGAAGGTGAATTGGGACTCTAGTGAACCATAAAAGACAGATGACTATATAGACTCCTCGCCTCAATTCTCTCACTCCATTTCACCAGCAACCTATATTTCACCATCGCCAATATTTTATATTCGGTGGTTGTGGTTTGAATGTAAAAATCAACCGATCAGGATTTGAACTCAGGGTTCATAAACTGAGACATTTTTTACTAAGACGTCTGAGTAAATAATTTTTACCATGTTACAAATTTGACCTAAGTATTGCTGTTTACAACTAATAGGGCCTACAGTACAACGAATTACAGTGGTTAGCCAATATTATATTATACACCCGCCCAGTTGACTCAAAAGGCGATGTTTACGCTGTAGACTACATAACCTATACTATAATACGAGCAATTTCTGAAGGGATGTGTGTTCCACGATCTCGAAATCTAGCGGTTAGATGATGCTTTAACTTTGCATTTAAGAGTGTTTTGGCCCAAAAATAAGTTTAGAAAAGGCCTCAATCCCCGGAAAATCGAATTTAGTCTAAATTTATGTTTAAAAAACGTAATTTTTAACATTGGTCTTATGGGTTGCTATTTTGGTAACGAAATAACAACGAAAGGTAAACAAAAATAAAGGAACATTAATGTTAAGCCAACGAGGTTAAATAGATATAAGTGCTCATCACATGTTAATTTTGTGTCCCTTTTTGATTTGCGCCATTTTACCCAAAATTCCTTGGCAACCATCCCACACTTTACTCTCGTTTCCTTGGTTACTAGTTTTAGCTATGAATGGTCTCTACAAGCTTCAAAAGTTACTAATGATAGTTTTAAAACATATATGTTTATTTGTTGTTTGTTTTTAAATTAGTTTGATTTGATGGTATGTGAGCAGGCTATTGAAATTGGTTACCATAGAAACGTCGGATAGGTGTGGGTAAAATGGTAAATTACTGTTGGGAAAGTGTAAACAAAGGACTGGTTACCAAGGAAACGGCGGGAATCATGGGTAACATGGCGCCAGTCAAAAAGGGACAGTTTTCCCTATCTGGTGAGCACTCTATATATTAAACCTTGTTGTGTTAAGCAGACTTTATGAAACAGCTGTAAACTGTGAGAAGGTATAGTTGGTTGTTGGGGGGAATTTAATAGCTCTATTACCGTGACACTATATCAAAACTGAATTAAAATCAACGAGCAAGGCTCGGTTAACCTGGTACTACCTTACAAATACGAGGTTGTCAGTTCGGGCCCCCTGGTTTGATTCTGTGCAAAGTTGACATTTCTCATTGGACTATTAATTAATTCAGCTAAATACTGTAAAACAGGTTTTCGTTACAACAAGATCAGTGTTTGGACCGCTCTATACATAAACGCTAAAAATAACATGGCGTAGAAAGATTAATTAATGAAAACAAACCATCAACATCCACTAAAACACACGCATAATCCAACAAACCACCACTCCTGTGAGAGTGGGACAACCGTCAGTGTATCCACTTGACCAAAATTAAAATCCAATTTATTCGAGCTAAAAATCCCGTTTTACCCCGCTAATCGTTTTTAAAATGTCCCGTTCTATCCCGCTAATGTTTGGGACGTTTTTACCCCTCCTGCAAATATTTGTTGGTTTTCAGCTAGAATTTTTTATTTTTCCTTCATTAAGTTTGAAGAATGTTAATTCTATGATTAATTTTGCTTAGGCCCTCATTTACAATAATCCTGTCTCGATAGCATAACGTACCGGCTTTAAAATAAAAATTTGTCATAACTTGCCATTACCACAAAAATGTTGGCTCTTTTGTTCGAAAGTAAAATTTTCCATCGGCTTCAACAGTCCACTTACATAATCAACTGTTGTTTAGGCGTGTCTACTTTTTATTTAGAACCTTATACATTTGTTTACGTAAAGTTTGTAAATTTTATTATATATTAATTTTCAGAAAAAATCGGAAAGTAAAAAAAACAGAAATTTAGAATTTTGATCCCTTGTTCAGGTTGAAATTCAGTCCAGGGTTGGAAATTCTCGAAAACGGGATAAAATCCCTTGAATGGAAACACTACACGACTTGTGGACCATGCGAACTCCACCTTATTGTTCCCTGCCACTCTCCCAAGTGTGTCCTTGCCATTGTTTGTACACTGTGCCCAGTAGTTACGACCATTCCCGGCAGGGGCGCCACTCTCGACGTCACCGCAGTTTCCGGTTCCGCCGGCACGGGTGTCTCCCGACCTTGTCCGTGTCCTTGCGAGTCACTCCACCTTGACCCTGGTCAGTTTACGCTCCGCCGCGCACCGTAGAAGACAGGTTCCGTCCGTTTGGATAAGTAGGCTGTGTATTTGTTACTGGGTTTGTTATCAACCCAGTGGCGATAACTGACTATTTGATAGGGGGTTGAGAAAATTATAAATATAATAATTAATAGAATTTATAAATTCAACATAGGCCTAAATCTCTTAAAATGATTTAAAAGTTCATATAGGATTGGACAATTACAGCAGTAACATTATCCTGATATACTAGTAATTCAAAGGAAAGCTCGAAGATAACGGAGTTTAGTCTGCTACAAATCATTGGTATTTTTGCTACACATTCAGTTCGTAAGTAGGCCAATTACAACATGACAACCCAAAGTAATAGCAGTTTCAAGAATTAACGAAAAATATTCATGGCGGAATTGTGAATTTATGGAAGACAGTAGTAGGCGTACTCTTTTCCCCTTTTATTTCCAAATGCAAAACATATACTTAAAAGAAATCTTGGTATGATAATTACTCTCAGCTATGCTTGAATTAAATTGACTAAAAAATTAGTCGTACAGTTTCTTTTTAGGTAGATTTACTGCAGAAGAACAACACTCCAGTGCCTAAAAGATCTCACGTTTCTCTCCCTCACAACCCAACGCAGAAACCGAATCTCCACCGCTCAGCTTTCTTCTGGGCTCAAGAGTGAGGTCTTGGCTCAAGGCAGTTCAGAAGTAAACACTCCAGTGGTGCCGACCGACCTCGCTCTTGGGATATAGTAGTAGTGACTGCGTTGTCTAAACAACCGTTAACCTTCGCTGTTTACAGCACTAACCTACATTAGTTAGTTGTCCTCTTAAAAATCGGACAAGAAGCTAGCCACGAAGTTGCTATGAACGTTAGAAGTTCGTTTGCTGATTATGGTGCCTTTTCTCTTTCCATCACTATGTCACGGGGTCACCATGCTTCAGTATTGGGCTGCAAACCATACATAGGAGGAGAAAGTTTAACGTACAAGCTGCTCACGAATTACACCGGCCTACTTGGCGATACGTGGAATAATGTTGGTTAATTTGAATAGACTGTACGTTTTGGTCGAAAATAGGTTTGTGTGATATAAATTAAACGAGCGTGTTGAAAGAGAGCGACGTAAAGGGAAACTACACCAGAAAAGAAAAATTTGGGTTGTAGTTACCGGCTAACTTCAACAACTATCACTTAACTTCTGTTAACCCTAAATGTTCATACTATCCATTGAATTTTGTCAAAAGGTTGATTAATCAATAAAGGAAGTTTTCTAGCTATGAGGACAACAGAATGATAGACAAAACTATGAAAAACTACATTTTTTGTGACGCAACGATAATTTAATCAAGGAGCACTTTGGTCACGTAAGACAGCTAGTTTTGGTATATCACACGGACCCTTGTCAACATTTTACATATTCTAACATGACGTCATGACGCTAGATGGTCGTCCCTGTCGTTTAGAACTGTTACATTGGAACCAATGCGAATCCACTCTAATACTCCACAACGGTACACACAGTTCAGTTGGCTGTTCTACTTTATAAAGATTTACACAAACTATAGTCCTGGAAACTTTTTACTATAGTAGGATTCACGAAAATAGTCCGAAAGAGTCGATGCATTTTTGCCAGGTTTATTGTAAAACACATTTTTATACTTTGTTACACATGGTAAACATAATCACAAATGACAACATTATTGCAGGGCGAGAGGGGGTGAGGGGCACACAGCTGTTAAAATTTCCATCAAACTATTTCCGTGTATCTTACTATAGGAACATTTTTCTTTTGAAATATCTAATTCTCTTTTTGAAATATGTTTTACAGTGAACTCAGGTAGATCCTGATTTTGAAGGATACCGTAATAAGTTTATTTTTTCTACATTGAGCAGAGCATCTAAAGTTTAGTTCAATACTGTTATTGACTTTTTGCTCTCAGGGAAGCTTACTTCATGTAAAGAACAATTGAAATTGTGAAATTTAATTGAGTGAATTTTTACTGTAACAAAATTCCATTTCACTTACACAGGGTTACAATGTTTTTGGTGTTATCTAAACATATGAAAGAGAAAGCCCTCGCACTCACACACCAACTTACTCACTCTTCAACACTAATTCTCCAAATTCCCGACTAACTTGAGTGCTGAAATTTGGTATACTCATTCTTTAGGCTTAAAATAGCAAAGTCTGACAATATTCATATCAATATTCACAAAGGGACCCTAGACGTCCTCAACGTTACCATATTATTCTTATGGAAGCAAAATTTTTGTATTCTAACTTATGATTACTTAAAAGACTATTAATTTTATAAACAGCTGTTCTCATTAAAATTATTGAGGGGAGATTGGTAATAAGTACCAGGTTAACCGAGCCTTGCTCGATTCACTATTGGTTTTAATTCTCTTTTGTTATATCATGGTAAAAAATCAATTACATTTCACCAACAACCAACTATACGTCTTCACAATTAACAGTTGTTTCAAAAAGTCTGCTTAACATTAACGTTTTTTTCTTTTTGTTTACATTTCGTTGTTATTTCGTTACAAAAATAGCAACCCATAAGACTAATGTTAAAAATTACGATTTTAAAACTTAATTCTAGACTAAATTCGATTTTTCCTTGGGTTGAGGCTGTTTCTAAACCTATTTTTGGGCCGAAACACTCTTAAATGCAAACTTTAAGCAAAATCTACCCGCTAGAATTTCGAGATCGTGGAACACACATCCCTTCAGACATTGCTCGTATTATAGTATAGGATAAAAACTAGACGATATTATAGTCTTGCGGCGAGTGAGTGTAGCCAACGAGCTCACCTAAAGGACAAAAAAATTTCTCAAGTTGGCATTGCGAAGCACGCCATCCAATTGTCAATAAATTAATAAATGAACTACTGTAGATATTTTTGTTGTGAATCGCCAACTCGTCTTATCAAACTACCAACACAAAAGCGGGATATTGTTGAAAACAGTAAACGTTTTATAAACGAACGATCCACAGGGTAAACCCCGTATTTTCAGTGGAGTTCCCACCCGACCGTGTTATGTTAACAACAAGATACAGCGGGTCGTTTGGGGCAGACATGCACGAAATTACTTCACAACTTCCCGACATCGGCCCACCCGACAGACAACCTCCGGGGCGGCGAACACAAACTCATACTCGACACACAACATACTGATGATGGGCCGTGATTAAATGTCTTCTTCACCCCTCTAAAAACGTTCCAAAATATTATCTTTTTTTGGGAAGGCATTTTTTTATATTTTTCATTGTAATACATATTTTCTTGAAGTTAAATGTTGGATTCATATCCCTGTTACTTGAAATCAGTAAAATAAATCGTATTGGTCAACATTTTAAAAGTAAGGAATACTGAGTTATTTTTTTTAGTTTTTAGCGTAACAGAATTATAGTTTCAAATTTCAACACTAACAAGGTGTAAGTGAGCTATAATGTTACTACAGTATTCGACTAAATAATTGCAATCGAAAATATGTTAAACATGGCGTCCAACTAACAAGCAAAATTGAATACAATGTTTTGATAAAAGCTTTTAAGAATACTGTACGGCAACAACTATAAAGTAATGAAAAATCTGAAGGATTTTGACATATTTTAAATCCCTGTGGAATACAAATCCGTTTGATATGATAGTAATTTAATTTGCTGCTAAATCTATCTATATATTAATACGCAAGAATGTTTCATTTCCTCCTTTTTTCTCAGCTCGTGTGCATCGTAGGATAAATTTGCGCATACCGTTAGAAAGGTATAGTCCTGTAGATGAGCAGAATCACATTCTAATTCACGTCGGACTACAGGGCTATGCCCCACAGGCTTTCAAAGTTCCAATGTTAATCTTATGGAGAAAAGAGAATTGAATGAATCATTAGACAGCTGTCGTAAAAACAACTGCTAGAAAATTAGGAATAAAACAGATGTTTTAGTTCTAAAATGATTTTAGCTTCTTGGGTCCAGGTCAACTGAAATTTTGACCGAATTTCGATCAGGAGTCGATCTCTAGTACTTATTAAATATGCTAAGGTTTTTTTGGTCAGAGAACTCCTAGTCCAATTTTTAACTGATTTCCAAGTTTCTTTGTGTCATTGGATAGGGCTGTAATTGTTTCAACAAAACATGTATTTGAATTGGACTTAGAGGCACAATCTACTAAATTTTGAAAATTTCCCATTAGAATAACATTGCACTTATATATATATATATATATATATATATATATATATATATATATATATATATATATATATATATATATATATATATATATATAACGACTTATATATATATATATATAATTATTAAAAGAATAAAAATTCCAAAGTACCCTTTAAATTTCATTTTAATTCACACAACGCGTTTCGGTCTATATATATATATATATATATATATATATATATATATATATATATATATATATATATATATATATATATTAACATATCTTAATGTGCAACTCGTTAATTGTATTTTTTGCGATTAGGTAGGCCTACTTATAATCACCATATTGGATTCGTAGCGTGTTATTGATTTAAAACTAAATGTAACATTTTTTAGCAATTACATGAATTAGTATAGATTAAATAGCTAGATTTCGAGCAACACGTTTACAAGTTCCAAATAAAAAATAATAAAAAAACTCGTTTACTACATGTGGTTTACGTAAAAGTGCGTAGTTTAGTGATGAAATTAAAAATTGCCTTAAAAATTACACCAAATTAATACTTAGTTTTGTTCATATTATTTTTTTCCCTGTCTATTTGTATTTTAGCATGCGCATTTTTAATACGTGACGTATTAGTTCCCTGACCGTACTACTGTGAACCAGCAATATATCTTCCGCCATACCGCTCCGCTAAGGACTGTTTCCGAATCATGTGTTACGGGGCTAAAGTAATAATTTTTCGCCCTAGGGAATAATCAAGCCCATTTGGCTAATGTCTTGGTCTTAAAATTTAACCTCGTGCAATACTTTAGACCCTAGTGCATTCACAAAATATATATAACATATCAATGCATAAAATGATTATTTTATGACAATGTTAAAGAAATCGCACAGAATACGAAAAATATGTATTGCATTAACTTCAGTAAGATCGATTAAATAAAAACGCAAACCTTCTAATTAAACACTACACCAAGAGATATCATGTTTTCTCTTCGAGCTTTATGGGAGGGTAGTAACAAAGTGCGAATGTACATATTTACGTGGACAGGTATATTTTTATGGAAGCAAAATCGCCGCTCCAGTTCCCAGGTAACCGATTAGCAAACTTCACTTTAGGAAGTAGTTGTTAACACATTTTACAACCTGCAGTTACTTACCTGGATTACAAGTATTAACTCCCGCTTTAAGCAACCGTGAATTTCCTGCCGGCAAATTTGTTGATTCCCAGGTTACAGAGTCGGACGCAATTACTTCATTAAACTGCATCACTTTCACTTGTCCAAGTAATTTGTTTATAGAATTAATTGATGATTTTCTGATACCATTAATCGTATATTCATGAAAAAATAATTAAGGTAAGTGAATTTGTGTATTTTAACAATACAATTATTTTTGTACACGGATAAAAATAATAAATAGCCTTGTGATGATAGGAGATTCTTGGACCTGAAAGTCAAGAGGAATGAACTTTAACTAAATACGTTCCTAAATACTTGCAACTAAACTTGGTTATTGCAAATAGTCCTTCATTTGTTATTAATTTGCGCTTTTTTGTTGGAATTTTGTAATGGGTGCCGCATTATAGAAAAACTCAAATAGTTTTTTTACATTGTTTAATTAAGTTGTCGACAGGTTTTCTCAACATTTTCATTAGCACTACAGTACAGTCAATAGTCATAGCCCCTCGCAAAAATTATAAAACTTGTTTTGAGACATCTTTGTAACAAATAAAACTTTTTATACATTATGACGGATGAAAATTAAACAAACCAATGTAAACAACCGTTTTTGATAATTTTTCTCGAGTGATAGCAAATTACATGGCGTCAAAATGTACTTAGTTATTACTTACGTAACAAAATTACATTAAGGCGAATATTGAGTACAATTTGCAACAACCTTGTAACTCTCATTGTTATGTAGAGTAAATTATTTTTCCATATAATACTTAAAATTTAAGTAATTAAGATCAATTTCACAGAAAACTGATTCCACTTTTGCAAGCACAATCGTTAGAAAAGGGTGAAAATACGTTATTTAATACTTGTGTTTTTTATGATCAATATACCGCTAACCAAACAAAATCTAGTGATTTCACCACCAAATTATTGTTCAATATGATGTAATCGTGTTTATTTGAAATATCGTATTTAAATTGATCCAGCTCCAGGTAAAACCATTGTACAGTAAAATAATAAAAGCAAAAGGTCAAGATCACTAAAATGAAAAACTGCAATTTCTATGCATCCAATGGACAAATTATTAAATTAACATTTATCATTAACAGAATGACTCAGGAAACAAACAAACTGACAACAATGTTTACAATAAAAAGCAAGGGAGGGGGTGGAACATAAAATGTCCGGCGTACCCCTTCCGCTTCCGGTGTTGGGGGCAATATTGTTGACGCGGCGCGCCTCACCCCTAACCCCTCACCCCAACCGAGCAGTTAACCACTGTATAAAACTGGGGCACACTGGGGTGTAGTCTCCACCTGTACTATGTTGTATTGGAATAATACAGCAGACCTGCGTACTCAGCGAATTTCCATAGGAATTTGAGATTTTGTATTCCCCATAAACACCATAGGGATGAGTATGTAGGTTTGCTCCCATTTGATATTGTTAGAAATTGTTAGTTGTTAGGAAATATAATGATTAGGTAAAGTAGATATCAAATTGTATAAATATTCAACACTTTAATTTTCTACATAAATCCCATGGGGGTGAGTATGTAGGTTTGCCGCCATATGGGTGTTGTATAATATCAGTTAAATCTTACCTAGCGAAGATACAGACCAAATTCTACCAAGTTATGTCAATAAATAAGCGAGATACATGGTTCTATTGATTTCCCATGAGATAAACATAGGAAACTTATTCTTAGCTTTTTTTCGGAATCCGTCAACCTAAATTACAATTTCAAAATACTAAATCGTTTGTTTTTAAGCTATTTTAAAATGGGCTACGTAAAAATTGTTGAATTTTGAAAATTGAGGTTTAAATATGCCAAAAACCCATTTTTGACCCCTTGAAACCCCATAAACCCCGTTCCCATAAACCCGATCATGGTCCCAGGCTTGGGTGTTACCATGGCTACTACCGTAATAGCGTATTCCCTGAAGGGAAATTCGCTAAAAATTAAAATTACCTAATTATAAGAGCTATACACGATTGAGATTTGCCATGTGTAAAATTGTATAGTTCAGTAAACAAGGAAGTATTTTACAGTAGCCTACTAAAAAGTAGTAGGCATGTTTTCACCTTTTAAAAGACACTTTATCCTCTTGCTATGTTTACTTGTTTTCATTGCTCACGTCAAGCGATACGTGTGGCGATTATACTTGATATTTTTTCACACGCTTGTATGTACTTAATGGGACCTCAAAGAGACAGCATTATCACCAATATTACATCACCTTACACATGTTAGGATAGGAAAGCGCACCAAATGAGCTTTTATACTGATATAGGCGGGTTATAATATTATTTTTACTCCAAAACAAGTTTATTCACAAGGTTTGAAACACTTAAAGCTGTTTTCGACAAGAGCTAACGATTATAAATAATAATTGTTATTACAATTAAATATTTTCTAAAGAATATAAAAATACTCGATAAAGTTATTCTTTAACATCTGTACACACTAAAAGTGAAAGAATGAAAATTCACTCTTTCAGAGTGACTTTTTAACTCTTTGAAAGTAGGAAAACCGAGCCACTCTGAAAGAATGAATATTCACTCTTTAAAATAGTGAACTGGGGTCATTCTTTGAAAGAGTGAATATTTCCACTCAACGAAAGAATGATTTCCACTCAACGAAAGAGTGATTTCCACTCAACAAAAGAGTGATTTCCACTCAACGAAAGAATGATTTTCACTCAATGAAAGAATGATTTCCACTCAACGAAAGAGTGAGTTTCATTAATTGTAGAGTGAAAAATCATTTTATTGAAGACTGAATAATCATTTATTGATGAGTGATACATCATTCATTTGAAAAGTGGTTATGACACAAGCCATCTATTGAATGAGTGGAAAATCATCTAATGAAAGACTGATAATCGGTCATTTAAAGGATGAATTTCATTAAATGAATAAATGAAAATATTTCATTTCTGTCCTAAAATTAGTGGTTTCTTCACTCTTTAGAAGAGTGGAATTTCATCCATCACAGACTGAAATAAAAACCATTGAAAGGTTGGTATTTCTGCAGTTTAGGTGACCCCTCTCAAAAATTGAATTTTTTTGACTATCCAAAATTATTCCCTGATTTTAAAAATTATATAGTTCTTCTGCGGAAATATGTCATATGGGTTTTCAAATTAACGGAGAAGTTATGCTGATCACGAATATGTAGGCCTAAAAATTATTTCGATCCGATTTGAAATAAGCCAGAAAATGTGGGAAAAGAGTCGGAAAAGCTATTAGATGAACTGATTTGGAAGTAGGTATGTCATGTGGGTACTCTTCGGCATTTTATGTAGAATTCATATATGTGAATAATAATTGCAAACAACAATGTATACACTGTAAAAAAGTTTTTGTAGGTTTACAAAAAAAATTTTGGCAACCAGTTTGCCAAAATATTTTTAAGTAACTGTGCAACATTTAACCTTGTAAAAACACAAAAAAGGATTTGTACAATTACAAAAACTTCTCGCAATGAGACAAAATTTTTTCTTGGAAAATCACAAAATTTAAATTTGTAAAAAGGCAAAAAATAAATTGGTAAAACTACAAATGTTTCTTTTGTATTTTTACAAATATACTTTTAGTAATTTTACAAGAAAAAATGTTGTGTTATTACAAGAAGATTTGTAAATGTACAAAATCTTTTTTTTGTAATCGTACAAAATCTTTTTTGTGATTTTACAAGGTTGAATTTTGTACAGTTACTACTTAAAAAAATTTTGGCAAACTGGTTACCAAAATTTTTTTTTTGGAAAACAACAAAAATCTTTTTTGTCAAAATACAGATAAATTGCGGTACCGCAAAAAATGTAGGTCTTAAATGCCAAGGAAAAATCTTGTAAAAGTACAATATATGTCTTTATTTTGCAACTTTACTATAACATCTGTTTCATTTAACATTTTCAGTTCTGTTGGTTCTACAAAACATTGTCTTAGAACTACAAAGGCAAAATTACAAGTTTAACATTATAGGTGTAATAGCCTAAGTTACAGTTACAATTTTCTAATCAAACTGCAGACTTAATAATTTTTATAAAACCATTTATTTAATGGTCTTTTGTTTTTATCTTTTATTTATTATCACACCAAAGAACAATTCTTTTTTTACTTAGGCCTAACTTACAACATTAAATACTAAACTAGATCACTATATGGGGCCAAAGTCATGCTTTTTGATATGAACTTAAGTTTGAACGCCCGAAGCGAAGCGAGTTGTGAAAATGAGTGAGGGTTGAATAGCCACTTTTGGTACATGTAATAAACGATAGGTCTATCATGATGTAAATAATACAGTAGACCCTCTCTTAACAGGCCCTTATGAGACCGGGCCTACGGATAACCCAAAAGGCTGATTAAAGCGGGCAACTTCATAAACATGTATACCGGTACTATTATACACTGAAATAAAAATATTAACTTATATTATAGGCTATATTGTAGGCCTGAAACAAAACTAATTCGTTGATTATAAAAATAGATGACGATAAACCCAATAGTGATGTTCTACAATATTACGGTACGGTAGGCCTATTAGTTTCCCCATGTGATATCTATCAAAGGTGTAGGCCTACTTGATTGGATATGGTTATATTTAAATAAAGTTATTATGATCGGAACGGAAGACTCTCAATCATCAGAAAAGGCCTGATAAACTGACCATTTTTAATTTTCAGGAAATTTTTATCAATCTCTATCTACTTTGTACCAAGGCAGAGACAGTTAATCCGAGTGCCGGTTGAATAGAGGATCTATTGTATTGCTGTTAAGAGGGTCTATGGTATTAAGAAAAACCAGCTAATTGGTTTAATTTACAATGTAAAGAAAATAAAAGTAATCAATGTTTATTAACAGGGAAAATAGATTACTATACCTAATTGATCTATTTTTTAAAGTTGTTAACGTAACCAATATCAAGGTTTACTAACCTATATTTTTTAAATGGACAACTAATAATAAGTATAAATTATTAATTTAGAATAACTAAGTTGGCTGAAGTACAGTTAGTAGAAATTACAAGTTTAGTTGAAACAACCATTTTTATACGGGTTATGTTAAAGGTAGGCGCCCTTGACTTACGTAGAGGGTTTGGGTATTTTTGGGGATATTTTTGAGAAATTTCTTCCTGGTTATTACAATTATAGTTTAGAAGATGAAATAATACTTTTCATCATACTGCACGCAGAACAGCCGTTTTCTGGCCTGTATTTAGTCCACAAAGTTAGCCTTTTCTGTAGGCCTAGTCTTTTAAAAATGCTCCATAAAAACATCGGTGAATTTTTTCCGTGCAATTACCTCAAAAGTTGTTTTTTTTCACAAAAATCATACTAATCCATGGCAAATAAGGCCAATGTAAAGAAAAAACGACTTGCATACTACAATGTTTATGCAAGATTTTGACATGTCTTCATGCTACGTATAAGTCAGTTGTTTATAAGGAATATTTAAATTAGGATGAAAGTCAATTAATAAAGGTAATCAGATGATAATGAATTTTAATCAAGCCTAATTTATTTTTAAATTGGTTATCCATTTTATATTTTTGCAGTATGATGAAAAACATTGTTCATCACTCGGACGGAAAGTGTTCTGTGCTTTATCGCTATTTCCGACTTTGGCTTCGCCTGGCTCGTAAAACACGATTGCGCAAAAAAAGCCACTTTCCATCCTATTGATGAAAACTAATATTTCATTACTCTACACACTTTCTAAGTACGCTTTCTAAACATAAAATGAGCTAAGAAAATCAGTTTTTCCCACTACTGCTCGGCAAAATTATCTAACATTAACTTTATTGCATTTGTGGTGCACGGAAAGTAACCGTTATGGGATTTTGGGGTGCAGACCGATCAGCTATTACATTAGGCTGATCAGTTGTTGCATTGTTTCCGTGCGTATGTACCTTAAGCACGGAAACTCAGCGTTATGAGTTCAGTTTTTTTCTTGTACTAAGTGGAATGAACAAAAATATTCATGTTGTTTAAAAGTTATTAGATATTGTAATGAAAAATAATGTTCAATACTAAGTCTCCAAAGTGCCATTACGGGGCTCGATAGCCTTTTCCAACCACCCTCAGCTTTGCCTCGGTCGTAAATGAAATCTTTCCCTGCAATAAGTCACTTTCAAGACCTGTGATGAAAACTACTATTTCATTGGCTACAGACAATCATTATTAAATTGGTAATATGTAGGCCTACTAATCATTGTAAACGGTTTTAAATAATTACTGAAGGCTACTGTTCACTGTAATATCTTATAAGAAAATAAATTATGAAAAATTCGCCCATTCAATTTGACCAGAAAATTACAATTTAAAAATTCAATTTAGCCATCAGGGAAAATTTGACCATGAAGAAATCCTGAAAAAAAAGGTTTCCCTGTCATCATTAGTTAAAACCTACAATTCCCATTATTTTTTAATTAGAAAATTTGAAAAATTTAGATGACTGCAAAATTAGCCTAATTTTGCCGATTGTCAGTGGCGGCTCAAAAATAGTTAGGGGAAATCCACCATGATTGGCACTTACAGGAACAAATCGTCGTTGCGCCAGCATTAGGTACCGCCTAACTGACCAATTCCAAAGTTTACAGGAGGAAGGAAAAACTAATTTGCAGCAACAGTAAGCAACCGGCAGGATCGCCTAAGTGATCCTTGCAATACCGCCTAAGTGCCTCTGAAAGGACAGGAGATTTAAATTCATATTTACAGCGCTGATTACAGTAATCTAAACTCAACTTTAATAACTCTTAGTCTCAAACAGTTTATTAAAAGAAAATTGAAGCTCTACATGTCGTAAGTTATGAATAGTTAGGTTAAAAACAGAGGACTTCATGCTGCATGACTGCATACAAGCTGAAACTGATCTGTGCTGTTCAGATAGGTGGTGCTGCGCGAACTATTCACTTAGACTTTATTGCTTTCACGCGACTGGAGCACTTCCTGTGGTGATAACGTGAACTTCGACCGTACCAACTGATGCGTCTCTTCAAAAATACCATATGCAAAACTCAATTTGGGAAAAAAAATGTCACTTAAGCGGTAATGCCGGCACAACGACGAAATGTAGGTTACTGCCTTACTTTTCATTTTGAATAACTTGCACATGTGTATCTAAAATTATTCTATGGATGGCAAATTTACAATAACTTTATGGGATTTGAACTTCTAAGCCCTAATTTAATAGGCCTAACAATATTTCCTATGAGCCTAATGAATTTAAAGTTTCATACCTTACATACGGTACCTTATATCCTGGTAGGCCTACATTAATCCAATAAAATTTACACTTAACACAATATGAGTTAGACTGGAAAAATTCCATACTAAATCACTGCACAGAACTTCTTGACACTAAAACCAAACACTATTCCAAAGTCTTCATGATTCTTCAGCCATTAGATGCACTCATCTTCAGTTGCTGTGAGACGGTAGAAATAAAAGGAAGATGTGTGGAGTCCGCAGGTCTTCGCCCAAATCCTGAAAAAAGAATACCTATATAAGTTAATCTTCTTTATGAGGAGGAAAAACAATTTTAATTAGAGGAGCAATATTAATTAGAAACAAATTCAAACTGTACACGATCTCAATATTTCAAAAGGCGTCTGAAACGGAACTGTTAGGAAATCGACTTTTGAAATAAAATATTTTAGCGATTGTATTTGGGAACCAGTTATCCGTGTCGGCCGTGTCTATTTCAACCGTTGAAAATTAAGTCGGTGATCAAATGGGTTATTTCTGGAATCTGAGGCCAGGTTAGATGACTTGACTTTAGAGGTGTGCAAATAGTGATTTTTGGTTTTGAATCGAATAGTAATGTTGAAATTTCTTTTATCATTTATTTTAACTGAGATTGACAATGAAATTCAGGCATGTAGAATTTAAAATATGAGCATTTCACAAACAAACTGTATTCCACATTATTGGGTCAGAATAAAGTGTTTTTTTCCAAGATATGTGGATAAAACCACTAAAGGTTTAGCAGCCAACTTATTTTTCCTAAGTCACAACACAATCACAATAATTTAGTTACAACAATAAAAAACTAAACATTACTGCCAAACCGCCGAGAAGTAAAACAAGTCAACAACACAGGAAATGAGATAAAATAAATGCGAGCGTCATTTGAATTTTTAGTCCGTCCTGACTTGGCTTGGCTGACACAGAGTATGTAAAGTTTTGATTCACAATATAGCCCTATCCACCGCCGGATTACAACATGCGCGAAGTATCAACTTTTAGTCAATGTTAATTTGTAGATCGACTATACAAAGTTGTAGCTAGCAAAAGATAGCAATACTATACCAAAGATTAAGTAAACCCTTCTTTATAAAAAAAAAATGCAATCATTTTATAATTTTGAGTAGGCCTATTGCACTACTGGTCGACGCGTGGCAACACTGGAAACTCAGAACTACTGTTACTGGTTCGTTTTTGTCAATAAACATGTTAATAATTGTTGATCCATTCATTGCATTTAAATAATATTTCTGCTTTACACTATAAGCAGATTTGTTCATTCAAACGTTTGTTTTAAAAATTACAACTAGCCGTTGAGCATCATTAGCGTTTTCGGGTCACCGGCGAGCTATTCGAACGAATCAATCTATTCGGTTCGAACTTCAAATATTTCCTGGAATTTCGAATCGAATGAATTATCGCAATATTCTATTCAAAATTATTCGAAGTTCGAATATTCGCACAACCCTACTTGACTTACACTGTATAAGTTAGGCTACACTCCAATATTTAATTTCAATGAGTGTGACAAAAACTACAAAAAACAAATGAGGACTGTAACATTAAGTTTAACGGTCGGACAAAATGACATAGGCCTAATTCTTCTAACAACCACCGTACTTTTAAATTACTTTTGAATCACATGGCTTTTGAAAGTAGGGACTCATCTGGGGTAGCTTTTGATATTACATTTTATAGGACATGGTGTTACACGGTGAGTCATTTGACAAAATACATAAACATGACACTCTAGCCAAATATTTCCTGAAAAATCTTCACTAAAAAACATACTAAAAATCTTTTTGTAGTTAATAATTTATTAACAGATTTGTATAAATCTTTAGAAAAGAAGCAGACCAGTGGTATACTGCATAAATTAACAAATATAAAACTACTGTGTCTGGACTTACTCCAGAACTAAGCAAGCAAACAAATTTTACAAAGTGGTAACATATGTTGAACCAATAATTTTTCATGACAATTGGAAAATTATAAATTCCAAGGGTGTAACATCTTCCCAATAAAACTACATCATAATAATTTCCATTAAAGAGACCAACACCCTTTATAGCGGTACAAAAAATATATCTTTTCAAAACATAAAGGCTCAATACCTTCTGACAAAAACCTGTGAAGATCCATGAAAGACCTCAGAAGGCAACACGAAGATATCACAGGTGTTGACGCAAGACTTCACATGGCTCGGCTGACAAGACGGTCAAGTAGCATGATTAAGCGGGGCCCTGAATAAACAATACACAGCAGACTACTAATTGTAACAACCTGGTATCTGAATTAATCTTTTATTCTAGATAAGGGAAATATAAGAGCATAGGCCTAGCCAAGAATTCTTAAGTGCCAGTTTTTTAATAAATGACAGGATGAAATTGTTAATAATATTTTGTGTCCGATTTTACTACTTGTGCTTTTATGCCTAAAATCTTAATAATATTTAAAAGTATTGTCGCGGCAGAACTGTTTATTCAGCGAATTTCCAATGGCTGTTACCATAATCAACAACTATGGTAAGGATATAAAAAATGATTTATAGGCCTATATGGGAGTGTCTGTATATTTAACCCTTTCAGTGCTATGAACGACATATTGTTACTCGACTTTTCCCCCGAGAAATGCTAAGAAACGATATATCGTGCTTCGCCTTTCACCCAACAAGTGCTAAGGAACGATATAAATCGGATATTCCCCGATATCGATAAGGCAAAATAGTAATGGGCAAAACTCCGTCCGAATCCACCGACTCCGCGGTTATTATCGATGTGAAAATGGCGATATTGCAATAATATTTATCGATAATATAATTACACCATACGATTACGATTTTATCACCTGATTTAGTTTTGTTCAAATATAATTAAACATACCTTTTAACTATAAAACAAATGTAATGCAAACAAGTAAATAACAAAAACAAATTTTAAGCTAACATAACCTACAACATTATCAAAGAACAACTCAAAATAAACTACCCAAGTTTGTGTATCTTAATTATTGTGAGAAGAAGCAGACTATGTTAGACCTAAAATGGCGTCACACAAATGCTGCCAATACGAATCAGAAAGGTATTATTTTGCTATTGTATTAAAGGAATATGCATTTTAAATGTTTCCAAACACTATTCATTTTGTTGCTATAAACATCACTGTCAATAAAAGTGACGAGGTTTACGGTTAGATTGTTAGGTTAGATTATTATTATGATACATTTGTGTTATTGTAAATAAACTATCATATGATTGATTGTGTTACACATATCTTAACTCAAACGATTACAAGTATCGAATAATGGCAATATCGAATTTTTCACATCGATAATAACCGCGGAGTCGGATAATGAAGTTTCGCCGAATAATGCTCGGAGGGTTAAATTAATCAATCGTAGGACGCATCATAAACTGCACCCTAAGTTTTACTACACTCTCTTGGGCTATGATTTATGTGAGATATCGAAGTTTGGATATGTTAGGCCTACGTTAAGATAGAGTTATCAAATGACTCGATTTATAATCTCCAAAGGTATATGTATACGGCTGACTGAATCACACGTAGGAAGCTTACTGAATGGCACCTTAGTTTTACTAGACTACCTTTTATCCAATTATTTAACCTGCTACACCTATAGGCCTACTGGTGAATAATTTACATATCACTAGGCGTGCTAGTTTGATATTACCTACCACATCATCAGGTGAACTTACTAGGCCTAGGCTATACAGCTCAATCAATAAAAAATAAGATCTCTTTATTGTGATTACCCAACAGTTGTAATACCATCCATGGTAAAGTTTACAGAAAATTAACAAAATAAAAAATTTTTATTATAAGGCCTAGATTAATAGCCATCCATTAATTGGCGGAACTTAGTTATCCTCCTCCACCATTATTATCGATGTTAAAATTTCAATTTAGTGATTAAAATTATGCGATGAAAACAATAGATTCATCAAAGATAAATTGAGGTAAGAAATGGATTATAATAACAGTCCAACAGTAAACCTCCATCACTTTTATGGACCGCGATGTTAAGGCTATAACAACAAATCAATGGTTTTAAGAAAAATTTAAAATGCATAACTCATTTCCTCCATAGACTAAATAAAAAGTACCTTTTTGATTCGTATTTGGAAGCACTTGTGTCAAACCATTTTAGGCTAACCTAACCTAACCTATCAAATGAAGTCTTCTCACAATTACTCAAAATAGGTACACATACAAAATAAACTTAGCTAGTTTATTTTGTGTTGTTCTTTGATGATGTTTTAGGCTACATTAACTTAGTTAAAATTTGTCCTTTATTTTGTTATTTATGTTAATATTATTCTATTAAAACCCACTGAACTGAACCTCGATGATAACCTACAAGACAAAGTGTACAAAGGTAAGGTGGCTTTGTCTTCATTATAAGTGATTCTCAGTCTTGTATACTACACAATATCCTGTTAATAATAGAGTATGTTAGCATATAGAACTAAATTACTTCATCTAAACTTACCTAGTTGTGCTTGCTATTGAGGAAGGAAACTTCTGGAAAGAAACGCCGTCGTGACGTGACACCAATGCCGGGGAGGAAGATTTTTTTGGAGGTGAATGCTTTCGATGATTGATTTCAGAGCTAACTTGAAGTTTTAGCCATAGCCATTCAAACACACAAAACGTTTCCCAATACTTAATATAAATAACGGATATAAAACTGTTCCGGACCCGTTAAAGATGGCGGTCTTCTGATTCTGTAAGGAAATCACTCTTTGATAGAGTGACTGAGAAACCATCTATTGAAAAAGTGAAAATCCATTTATTTAAATAGTGGATATTTTCACTCTTTAGAAAGAGTGGAGGTTTTCCGTTCTTTCACGAGTTACTTTTCATTCTTTTGGAATGAACACGCATTCACTCTGAACAAAGAATGACTTTTTCATTCTTTCTATTTTAGCGTGTACTTATTTAATACGCTAAGGCTTTTTTGTGTTGAGAACTCCTATAATAGTTATCAACCGATTTTCAGGTTTTTGATGTCGCTGGATTGTGCTTAGTCTGTAGTCGTTTCCGTCAAAAATTGACGAGAATCGGACTTAGAAATAAGGGCGCTATCCACGAATTAAACTTTAAAATTTTCCATTAGAATGACATTGGGATTGGATTGAGTATTTTAAACATCTGTTAATGTACAGCTGTCAATATTTTTTGGCGATTGATTACTGATATTCACAATATTGGATTGGTCGGATGTCATAGATTTAGAACTGAATGTAACATTAGTATTGTATCAAAATAAATTAATTGATTTCACGCAACACGTACACTATTTTTAATTAAAAACCCAACTAGGGACTGTGGACATGCCATGGTGTATTTGTCCAGCTGTTTGCGCGTATGGCACCCAACACACACGCACCGGTAGTACACGGCACCCTCCCCCCTGCGTGGACGCGGGCGACCATGACGACCGTGAGTCACCGGGGAGTCAGTCAGTCAGTCAGTGGATGTCGGTGCGGCGGAGTGAGCGAGTGAGCTACTGATAGCTTAGTGAGTTGTGCCGCGGCCTCATACCTACCGATAACGCGGGATACTCAGGACAAGACCACAGCGCCGACACAGGTAGACTACCGAACAAATAAAATTGTCTCCTATTCATTGTTACGAATATATTTGTAATTTTGTAGTTATTTCCCATGTTTGCGGCTCCATTAGAACAATTAACATTGTTGAATAAATAAATTGAGAATGATTATTTTGGGTGTTAGGTCTAAAATTAACAACATTGCTGTTCTGTTTATAAAATGTGAAAACGTTTCACCACTTAAATTGACGTGTGGTTGGCGTAGTCTCTGACACTAAATCGGTAGATTTATGTTAAACAGTATAGAAAATCTGAGCTACTTTGAACAAATAAATTTTACATCAGTAACAAATTATTTTTGAGAAAATATTGAATTTTTCAGTACCAACTCATTTTACAAAGTTTTTTTTAGACAAATATAAATACAGTCTGAACTGACACTTACCCAACAAGAGCGCAATTATTAATATAAATAAATAACACATACTCTTGATTGTCGTTACACTATGAAAATTACATAATTAATAATAAAAGACTTGAGTTGATAAAAAAATAAATAAAAAAAACAATTCAAGTGTAACAGAACAAAGTATTTAAGGTTTATATACCATTACAATATTGCATAAAAAATAACTAGAACTGTGCATATAGGCTAAATGTGATAATGTAGAACCATCATATAACAACAATATGTTTGTATGTATTTTGTATTTATTTATTTAACAAGTATTAGCTACATTACAATCGCCTAAATATTATTAAATTAAAAATTAAATATACTTGTGTAAAAATTGAGTGGCGAATGAAATTTCGTCAAAACTGTTATACGGTAAAAAACTTTATTTTAGTACATGGTTCTTCCCGCTTGTGATTGTCAAGCGTCATTTAATTTGATGATTATCATTTTCCTTATGATTTACCAAGAGCAATCAATAATGTTCTAATTATTACTGATAATAATTAGGCTATTAAGTTGAAAATTAAAAAAATCTCTTATTGTTTGTGGTTTTTGTGGTATTTTATAATAATTTTGCCATTATTACTCGAAATAATATTGGTACATATGTTAAGTGGCTATAATAGAGTAAATGGACGAACCTAAATATAGTAGGGATGTGGTTACCACAAAATTTATAATGGATTTATTGAAGTGAAAGAAATAATTTATTTTTTTATTATGAAGAGAAGTGCGTGACTAATACTTTGAAATCATAAAACGCTGGAAATTGTTTTGTTTGTTTAAATAAATACAAACAATTTTGGTGGGCATAATTTTGGGCCAGGTTACATGTAAATTTTTATAGAAGTGGCAAAGCGAGTTTTTCTGCCGGCATGATTCAGACCCCAATCCCGTAGGGTAGCATGTAGGCCTATAACTGTGCCGGTCCAAGCCGCTGTAGAAACAGCGCTGGGACTGTCACTAAAATCGGTGTCGTTGCATACATAACCGTTTGAACGGATGATGTGTGTGCGTCATCAACTGATGGACTTTTAAGCCAGGTCTATCTATACAGGCGGGCGAAGATTATTCATATTTTTAAAAGCTTTTAAAATACGAACACCATTGATTGTTGAAGCACTCAGGTAAGCCTTTTTTTCTTTTAGTCAAAATATTTCAGCAAGTATTTTATTAAAACCAAGTGCAACCAAGTGCAAAAATCAAGGATAAACGAGAATAATTTATTTTTCGATTGACTATTTTTTTTTTAACACTTAAGCAATATTTCGTTGATAATTTTTTACAAATAAATTCGACTTAACAACAATGCCTCAATGCAATTTAAAGGACAGTCAAACAATGCTGACGAGGATTTTTTTCAATTTTTCTTCGTATTAAAAGTTTTCTGAATACATAAAAAATTATACAGTAAGTTGCACGAAAATAGTCCGATGAGCGTTGTTGATGCATTGTTGCCAAATCTGTAGTGAAACATGTTGTATACTGTTTTCACACATCTTAAACATAAAACCAAATGACAACACGGCAGATGAGAGGGGGGAGGGGGCCACAGATCAATTTCCATCGGACTATTTTCATGCAATTTAATGTAGTATAAAAGTGTATAACAATATACTAAGAAGAAAACGGATAAAAATTTAGTGTTGAGCGTCAGATATGTCTGAGAGGTCGGTGTATTTCCGTCGAAACAAATTGAACGGAAGATAAACAAAAGTACAGAAGAGCAACCGATGACGCAGTGAATCCTCTATACTCGCGAGGCATTCAAAACCGAAATGACAGAGCGGCGCAAGCTCGGAGCTCCTTTCTGACGCAACAAAATTAAAATCCTAGGCGGCGATTAATTTAGAAATGCGGATTGCGCAGTGCAAGTAGGCGGCATGGCATCACAACGTCAAACAACAATCGGGCTGTGTAAAAACAGAGTGTGGACCGCCTGCCATTGTTGCGGTGACGCAAGCGCAGTAGGTCCTGCAAGGTCAGCTGGGAGCTTCCTTCTGTGACGGCGAAGGGAAGGTGCAACTCAGGTGACAAGGGCTGATGTGGGTGGAAGCGAATGACTGCAGTCCCATCGCAATATTCATCGACATTTGAAAATAAATATAAAATAATGTTATAATATAAAAATTGTACTAACGGAACTGTAAAAACGTTTTAGCTTATTATTTCAACACAAATTTGCCCAATAAAGACTAAGGTTAGGTAGGTAAAGAATAAACTGTTTACAACTTGATATAAACGCCACCGCTAAGTGCCACGATCTGGGTGTGACATTTCCAAGTGCAAAAGAAAACAATATTGGTTGTTAGTTTAAAATATGTAGAAATACATAAATTTATTTCACATTACAAAGGCTCTAAAGGGATTGCGAGAATAATCGGGTTTTGAGGTAGGACCTACATTTATATATTGTAATTTTACATAAAGTTAGAGAATTTTGAGTTTACATCGTCCTTAAGCCGCGTTTACACCGGAGTTGGCAACCGGAGTTGCAGACTTTTATCGGCAATCTCAATTGCAGACGCTAGTTGCAGATAGAAGTGTGCAACTTGTACTTGCAAATGTACACAGTTTGCTTCTGAAACCTGCAACCAAACGATCAGTCAGAGTATATAATGTCGAGTGCCGAGGAGGTTGTACTCACTGCGGCAGCTTGTGTTATTCCTGCTAAATGTAGAAAACGGAGAGAAGATACTATATTTGACCTTCGTTGCAGGTAAGGAGCTAGGTATAGCGGTAGCGATCTGTTAAATGATTTGAACAGAGATGATGCAGATCCTTTGAAAGGAGAGTTGAGATGTTATGGAAGCATAAACAACTTTTTAAGAATGTCGAGTGACGATTTTGAATGTTGAATCGTTGGTATTGGACACAAAATCAGCAAACAGGAGGAAAGCAATTAATGCTAGAAAGACTAGCTATTACTTTGCGCTTTTTGGCTAGTGGCGACTCTTGTACAGTACTAGCCTCAGTTACTTGTTTAAGTGTCAGAAAGTGCGATATCTCTTCGCCGATGGGCGGGAGGCAGTTGCGATTCCTAACCAAATTTGAATCCCCCCCACTAATCGGTTGTAAACGAAAACAAATAAAACATTTATCCAATCAATCAATCACCTGCCCCCTGCGCGGCCCATTGCCATTACTCACCGATGACACTGTTGACACCTGGCGTGATTCACAACCGGAGTCAACAACCCAGCAGACGTCGCGGATCCACACCACGTGACTTCCGGTGACGCCATATCACACAGGTCGTCTAGTGTCTAGTGTAATGTCTAGCCATCGCTGCGCTAGTGCTGTGCTGCTAGGACAGCGTTGTCGTTGACACAACGGGCGCTGGTGTTGACCGAGCTCTGGGAGAACCCTGCACCGGGTCAATCCGACGAGAATTCTCCTCAACAATCTCTGACGCGCTGGTGACGACCAACAACCATGTGACCACCTTCAGATTTACATGGCTGGAAAGAACATTTGTTTGAACGGTTCATTGCAGCTCTAAAATGGTAAATGGTACACTAACAAAACAGCAAAACAGGTTCGAAGAAAATTTCGTAAATCCTTGTCTTTCTTGACGGTTAACACACTTGCAAACATGAAGAGACGCCTGACAATATCTCAAGAATGCCATAATGGTTGAATAATTTGGGTGATATGTAAAATCTGGTCATCGATATGTACATTGAGTGTATTATATAGACGAAGGAGTTAATTAATCAATTGAAATAAAATTAAAGTCAAAACAAAACGAAATATCTTCATTGAATGATTATTAATTACAGTCATGGTGTCATTATTTTATCATCAGTGGTGAGGCTGGCCATGGAGCCTATCGTTTCTCCACACATTCTTCAACAGAGTAGATTTTTTTCAGTAGCCAGTCAAGAAGACTCTAAAAGCGTTGTATTAGTTTGTACCCATGTATAGTAGGTCTATAGAATTAAATATATATATATATATATATATATATATATATATATATATATATATATAGTATTTGTTCACCTAGCATTTTTTTTAGTATTTTTATTTTCCAAGTAAAATTATTCATCACTCTGGTTAAAGTTTGATAACGATGTTAATCAGTAATCACCACAAAGAACCTCTAACGATAAACTGAAAACTAATTGAAAATAAGACTATTTTGTTACTGTATTGGCGTTCTAGTATAACTGGGGAACCCACTAAATAATTAATTATTGATTAAACAAACCGAAACAAAATTTTAAATGTTGAAGATCCAAAACTAATGAAGGCAAACTAAAGAAAGTTCAAGACATGGAAATATTACTTCTATGCCTTTTTAAAATTTAAAGTACATGCATCCATGAAAATTATTAGGCCTATTTCTTCAGAGTGCAAAATTTTAAATTTAAAACAAGTTCATATCAGACTACATATTAATCTCTGCACCCTGCAATACAATGAAACCATCGCGAAATTCTTTAAGGGAAGTGGAGTGGCAAAGTAAGCGATAAATGTGAGAATGGCAATTTCACGACGTCCCTGTCACAAATACGACCAATTCAATACGTCGGCCAACTTTTATTGGAGGGATTGATCGTTGGCTGTGAGAGCTTCAGATGGGATTAAGTGTGGAAATATTGTTGAGAATACTGTTGTTAAATGTAAATAGCTGGTAGTTGTAATATCTTACATTGTAAGGACACTTCTCTAAACATTGTTGCTTATGTAGGATATTTTTGTTTTTTAATATTTATGTAAAAAATTAATGACACATTTACCCTATTTAGGATAGCGCAACAAAATGTAATATTCCACCATGAACTGCGTTGGATTTAAAAAAATTAACATAGTTCAACAAGACATTTGGCTTGTAATATTTGTTTACCATAAAAGATTTTAAAATCGCTCGTACTGGGGTTGATTTCAGTTGACGACTTGTAAAATAGAATCCCAACTACAAAACTATTTAACGTAGATTTATGAAAAAATCTATCAATTCAATTACACTGCACTGTCAGAGTAATAGCACTTAAGAGCAACATTGTTTTGAAACACAAATTTGTACCCCTTGATCAAAGTTTTTTCTTCTATAAAATTTTAAAGTACTGATGAGAGAAAATAAAATTTGTAATTTTATCATCATAACAAATATATGTAGGAAACTGCCAGTTTTAATAGGTTTTCATGATACAGCAGTGAGTGATGATACCGTTATTTTCGGGAACTCTTTTCTTGACCTTGACCACGTGCTTTGACACATAAGAAATTTATGTAATTTTATATATCAAGTATATATTACTAGGATAGTAGGATATATGATATTATAATACTACATTTCAAAAGTATTTTATGTATTTATATGGTTTACTCACTTATAAGTGCCTTTCTGGAATGTGAAGAGCGGTTTATATAAACAGCTAACTTGGGAAGTTAAAGCAAACATACAGATTTTTCAATTGAATAAAATAACTGCAGGAAGGTTACTCCCGATAACGCATGAATGTTCTTTGCCAGGAAACTATTAGGAAGATTAGAGACTGAGCGTAGAGCTGCTTGGGAGCTGCGAGTAAAATGGAATCAATCTTTTAACCTGCGACCCATAACGTTGTGTGCGGACTTTCTCTGTTATCGCTTAATCAATCTCTCTTTAGAGGCTTTTTATTTACACCAACCGCCACAGAGGCGTTTTAGCTCAATCGAATTTAACAAATTTCATATTTTAGATTAAAACTAAAACTTTTTGTGTTTAATCAGGACATTCTTAAATACGAACTTTCTTGCGAACATCACAAAGATCTTACTATAGATCCCATTACTGTTGAAAAGAAAGTTGAATTGAGGATAAAGTATATAAATATCTGACTTTCAACCTTCAATCTCCATCTGTTAGCTACATTTCAATATATTTTTGTATAATATTTAGAATTTTTCAGCTCCACCCATTAAAGAGACTTTCTGTAACTCAATAAATGTAAGAATGCGATTTTTTTATTGATTGACTGAAATTTTCTAGGTACATTGAGGTATTATTTAAACAATACTTTATAGAATATACTAAAATATTTCGTTAAAATGCCATTAATGTTGAAAAGGAAATTAGAGCTAAATTCAGAGGGAAGTGGACCGAAGAACCTCTTAGCGCTAACTTAAATTCGAATTATTAAATAGATTTGTCGTTCGTCCTATCTGCCTCCAATCTCAATCTCTATTAACAGCAATATTCAGATATCAAATTTATTATTCATATTTTAAAGACTACATTATACGATATAGCCTACTGCAATACCTTTTTAAATAACCTTTTAAAAGAAGAAAAAAGTCCGCATAATGTATGGTATTATTTATTACTGACAATGTCAACCACACAATTGAACAAGAGATTAATCCATAAAACATTAAATACTATTTAAAATTTTACTTTTATGTTTAGGTGAACAATGAAGGAGGCTTGTTTTTTTAGTTTCATATGGAACAACGCATATTTGAGTCTAAACGAAACTTGACAATTTACACATAATAAATAATATTGATGAAACATTAAGCCATTACATGTATTAAATCTGAGTAGGTGTTTCATTATTAACTTTCATAAGCAGATCTCCGTTGCTAAGCGGGAATATTGTTTACTATTTTGAGAGAATGCATACTCCTGTAACTCATAAATGAGTTGTAATATTTAGGTATCAATGACCAGTCATCGTGTGCCTCGATGAAATAATTAAAAAACTGAGACCTTTAAAAATCCAAAAACCATTTTTGTTCTCAAGCATGTAAAAACTACTACTTCACTTTCTCATCTAGAAATTCTTAGTCGATGTCTACCACATAGTCCCCTTTTATCTGTAAAAAGGTGGACGATTAAAACTTCATTAACAAAAAATCTTTCTTTGGATCTTTTTCAATCCCTGGCAATTACACAAACACAATTGGAAGTTTTGGATATTTCGGAAGTTTGCCGATCGTTTGAGGTTAAAATAGTCAATTGCTTGTATATTTTTTACTTTAACAAAACCAATCCAGAATTCCATCACAGACAAGAGGTAATGCGAACCAACAACAACTAACTTGCCTCGTTGGTTACAAAACAAGTTTGCCTCTCCATTAGACGATATATACGATTGTGTCGCGTCGCACCCCTCTCGTCATAACCACCCCCTCTCACCCGCCCTCCTCCACAACTCATAACGTCCCATTTATTTCCATCTCACATCCCCTGACATTCGTTTATCCCGCGTATATGACACACATTTCTTCGCGGCAATCCCAGGTGAACACGCACCGGAATTGTTGGTTCTGAACTTGAAAACAAATTCAACGTTTGAATCTTATTATTTTATCAAATTTCCACATTGGCCAATAATGTCTATGGATAGTAAAAGTTCGAGCATGGAAAAGTTACACGATATTCAGACCAAGAACATTAAAAATAATCGATTTTTAAAAAAAGTCGGGAGCACAATCATGTATGCCCGTTGAAAAATCGTGAATTGTTAGCTACTTTGAAGTAAATTTTATTACAATATTCAGTTTGAACGTTAACAATGAAAAATCTAAATTCGATCCTGTAAAAAGGCTTGACTATATTTATTTGGAAACAAAATATCTCGAATCGAAGTCATAGCAGTATTTTTAGGTCACCCAATAAACTTCTTGTAGTGGTACTGAAATTTAATCAGAAAGCTAGTTTTAATTCAAGCAAATGCAAAACTATAACTGTAAGTCTGCTGATTTCCCCAGTAAACACTTGGGTATACTCTCCACTCAGAGCTCAAAGCTTATTCGTAACAGACTGGCCGAAGAGTGAGCTGACAAATTGGCACGGGACTAAAGAGGAGTGCAAAACTATGAACCTCGTTACCTATGCTAATAACTGGGATAAGCACAGGTCTGCAAGGTGGTAGCCTTCACCGCGCTTCACACTGCCTGAAGATATGCAACCATATGTCAACTTCGAAGGATTCGACCGATATAAAGAAATAAAAAAAGGAACAGATATACTAACCACAGTTCACTTACTGAATATTATTAATCGTACGGTGTAAACCACAAATCAATAAATTCCCAATACGAAAGATCGTGAAAAGTTTTTCACGTGAATCCTCCGGAGTATTTTTGATAATTATTTACACTAAAATGAAAACCCTTCAGAGAGCTGAAAATATTTTAAAGCTCCTTTTTAAAACGTGTTGCGCACATCGAACCGTACATTTGATTTTACTACGTAATTCGTCATCTACGTCCCGGCAGTGTTTAGCGACATCGGCTGTTGCGAGCTTATAACTGTGTAGAGAGAAGTAGACTATATCGTCTCACATGTGATCATCAACTACAGTATAGGCCTACAGAATAGATTAATTTTTAATAACGGAAATCAACGTTTCTAGTCGAACATTTTCTTTTTATTCAACCGTACCATTGTACAATTGGATCGATGCGTAATTCAAACATTTTCAATTTGGCCTAACTTTGAAATGTTACTGAATATAAGTAGTCGAAATTAAAAGATTGATTTGTAATTCACATTATAAAATATAATCTATATTCTCGTATATCGAAAAGAAAGTCAAAGAAAACTCCAAGTGAAGTAGGAAGTGTAATAGAAGATTGTTTTTACATAGACAAAAATGAGAACGGCTAAAGAGAAGATCAGGTTTCTCATAGAAAAACAACTAGATAGCGATCACGGTAAAAACTGTGTAGTAATATATAGCCTCTTTCCTTCGACACGTCAGGAACAAGTCCGATAAGTTAAAGGAAACCCGTTTTACTCTGAAGTAGAAGCAGTTAAAAGTAGTAAAATGACTTTACAAAAATTGAATGGGTAAATTGTTTAAAAGTATGGTACTGTATTTTTAATCCCTATATTGGAATTGTAAATTAAAAGTTATAGTTTATAATTTATTATTTTATGAAAACACAGTGAACTAGTATTCCTCCTAAGAAGCCAATGTAAAAATTGTAAGTAATTAACGACCTCGGCATCCGTTGTTAAAAGAGAGGTTGGGGAATTTTAACTGTGGGCAGTTTGAAGAGAACGGTGAAAGCATTTTAAGATAGGTTAGATTAGTTTTACGCTGCAGTGCAGGTCAGTTGGACGATCGAGGTAGCTAAAGAAACTAAATCAGACGAGATATTTTGGCTGAAAATATATTTACATATTGAAAACTAATCACGCAAATCAGTAGGCCTATGTTTCCCTAATGACCAGAGCCACAGGGGCGGAGTCCCTAGAGTGTCCGCGGGACACCGGAACACGGTGTCATTGCTGCTCCGGTGGCGTTCAAGGCCGACACTTTCACCGGTCCGGTTCACACCGTCCATTACCATCGTCGCGACACATCCCTGGTGACCAGAGCCAGAGGGGCGGAGTCCCTAGAGTGTCCGAGACTCCGGAACACCGGAACACGGTGTCATTGCTGCTCCGGTGGCGTCCAAGGCCGACACTTTCACCGGTCCGGTTCACACCGTCCATTACCATCGTCGAGACGCATCCCTGGTGACCAGAGCCAGAGGGGCGGAGTCCCCGGTTTCCGAGGCCCCGGGACACCGGAACACGGTGTCATTGCTGCTCCGGTGGCGTCCAAGGCCGACACTTTCACCGGTCCGGTTCACACCGTCCATTAAAATCGTCGCGACGCATCCCTGGTGACAGAGCCAGAGGGGCGGAGTCCCTAGAGTGTCCGAGACTCCGGAACTTCGGAACACGGTGTCATTGCTGCTCCGGTGGCGTCCAAGGCCGACACTTTCACCGGTCCGGTTCACACCGTCCATTACCAGAGTCGCGACGCATCCCTGGTGACCAGAGCCCGTGGGGCGAAGTCCCCAGAGTGTCCGAGACTTCATGACACCGGAACACGGTGTCATTGCTGCTCCGGTGGCGTCCAAGGCCCACACTTTCACCGGTCCGGTTCACACCGTCCATTACCGACGCGTCGCGACGGATATTTAGTCCTTCAAATTTAGCCCGCAAAATATGAAGGTCTCCTCGGCGTCGTGGTTGGTGATCAGCTGAAATGGACGCTAATTGTTTCCCTTCAAGGTGAATCCATTAAATCGTACCTTAGTCGATGAGGCCGTCTAACGTTTATATCGCCGATGAGGCTGTAAATTGATGGTTCATTTGAGAAATATTAATAACTTAATTTTTTCAATGTTCTTTATGAACGGAAACATAATATTTGGTGGGTGAACATAAAAGGTAACGCGAGGATGTCGAAAACGCAACCATTTAAGACTGAGTTTATTTCCATCTTAGACTCAATTCAATTTAACTAGGTTCCTGTATTTTGGAATGGAGGCCACCAAACACTGTGGGATTCCTCAACAGTTTATGTCCCGGAAATAAAGTTGGAAATGGCAAGAAAGAGGCACAATTATTCAGGACTTAAAGTGTTATTTACGAGGTTTGTTAAAGGTTTTTATTCGCCCCCAATTAAAAGTTGTGGGTCTGGGTCGCCGTGTTCTAGACCGTTGTTCTAGTTAGTGCGCAAGTAATTTGTCTAAAAAGTTATAGCTTAAGTGAAAATTTTTTAGGCGTTCTTTGGAATGCGTTTTTGGCTTTTGGCGTTTTTTGGATACTGGCGAATGGAATCTTTAAAAATTTTAAGACGAAATTGTCGTTTAATATTTATTTTCTTGGTGACTTTTGTCTTTATTCGTGGAAAAGATGTTTCATTACGCTTCACATAATGGGATATGGAATTTTCATATGGAAGTTTGTCCTAGATTAAAACAAAGCTCGATGAACTAATAATTAGTTCGTCAAGCTTTGTAATACGAGTATTTCTAGGACAAAACTCCATATGAAAAAAATTCCAAATTTGACATCATCATCAGTATCTTATTAATTTTTAAGTTCAGGTAATTGGTTCGTGAAATTTTGAACCGTCAGTCTATCAAGCATTACAAAAACAATAGTATGACATAATAGGCTGCATGACATAACAATCGTAACAAACATAGCAATACAGAGAGTAATGCATCAGAAGCAAATAGGGAAGAGCAGTCTCTTGCAGAGGGAAACCCCTACACAGCTAGTAGAGAACGTTTACTGAAATTGTTAATATTACGTATATTAATGGAATATCACTCTAATAAAAATTGTTTTAAGATCTAAAAGAGTAAATTAAAAAATCACTTTCTTAGAGAGCTTGAATATTAAATGGATCACAATACAGCCAAATGATCGTACAAGAAAATTTATCCACGATACTTTCTCTGATTTGAAAAGCAAACATTGAAGTTTAAATAGAAAAATTTATATAATAATATAAAAAAAATTCAACGATGAGATAAACATAATAAAAAGAAAGTATCCTCCAGGCAATATTATGTAAAATGAATGATAAGTTTATAGGGTAAATGTTTACGAAGAGTGGAGCAGTTAAGTAATGTTTTAAAGAGACTAATATGGCCGAAGTGCTACACAAACATTGGAGGTCGATTACCAGCCGGGCGGGACGAGTGGCGTAATCAATTCTATTGAGGGTCCGTCTAGACGAAAGAATTCCATGATCTACCCACAAACAAAGATTACAACAGTGACAAAAAACGCAAACAATTTAATTTATCCTTTCAACACCAGTCAAGCGCAGTACTGTACTTTACTTTTTCAATCGTAATCGACACATATTTTGTTCTTTTCGTAAAACACGGTTCAAATAAAAGAAATCTATAAACATCAATATTCAAAACACCATTGCGATTCGTCCGGAACAAAAAAGGCGACATGAACAGAAAATAAATCACTTCGCATATGATACATCCTGGCCTTAAGCAACATTCGCTTTCTCGGATGACTTCCCCACTTAGATCAAAGTTCACATCCATTAGCCCGTATCTCATACAAGTCGTAGATCAAAACACGTCACATATGTTCACACAAGAGGGAGGAAATTGGCGCCTCAAGGTCGGCAAGATCGGTGCGGTGAAGAAGAAAAACATTCACCTCCGCTGTGGAATGAGAAGGGGGTGAGTGCTGCAGCTGCAGGTATTGAGGCCGGGAGAGGGGTTATTGTTTCAGCAATGTCATAAAGATTTATCGACAATGTGTCGTCAAAATGTGACGCGAACCTTTAATGATATATCGCGTATTCAAGTTATTGATAACCGACCGGCGCGGCGGCGCAGCGGTGCGATATTTTACAGTCGATCGTGTAATTTTTTTGAGCAAAGAAAATTTCTTTTTCCTCCACCTACTATCTAAAGCCGTTTTTTACTCCTTGGAATAGAGTAGTAAAGTACTAATTTCTATCCCATGTGACTTGAATACTTAATCTTTCTACCTAGGGAAAACTCAAGTTTTTTCGTACCACGGGGCTAAAGTTAGTTACATAAGAATAACATTAAGAGAGATTAAAAAGAACATGAGCCACAGTCAGCTGTTACTTGTATTTGTTTCGTTACTCATTGTTGACTAATAGCAGCATCTCTAGTACTAGAGATGGCCGTGGCAGTGTACGTGTTTGTTTACATTTCGCTTGGGTAGGCTATTAACCTAAGAAGTCCAAAACATAAGTGTACAACTTTTGACTAGGCTTAAATTATATTTTGTTTTTTTGTGTTCTTTAAAATTGGTATGGCCTACCTCGTGTGTTTTTTATATGTTGATGTGACTGATCCAGCTTGACGGAGCAAGGGATCATATGAAGGTAAAGTTAAATTATCTACAGTAGGCCTAGGCCTATTAGGCCTAAATTTTATTCGTGTAGGTGGAGGAAAAATGTTGTGTGCATAAGGGACTAAAGTACTTTTTTCCCTCCCCTTCAGGGAGAAAAAATTGTACTTTAGTCCCTAGAAGGACAAATAACTATTTCAATCTCAGTAGTTTTGTATTTGTTATCTCAAATAAATAAGCATTAACTACTCAGGTTAGTATAGTTTCTTAAGTTACGTTGCCGCACGGGCTTGGTTTGATATGAAACATAATACTCATGATCATTTGCAATCAACAATGAATTGCCATTCACGCCAAACTGTGGTGCTGCAGCCTGTGTTGTGAAGAAAGACTTTTAGTGTTGTTACAAAAGGTCTTACAAAATGTTTTTGTCACAAATAACCAAGGGAGCGAAATCCTTTCCCTACTTACCATCAACTATCTGGGTCTATGGTCTCATACGTGCTGCTGAAGTACAGTGGTTTTTCATTGACCATATACAGTATTTTACATAGAATCGCGTGGATATTTCGTTTCGCCTTCTGGATGGTTGTGTAATAATATTGCGGACCACATTCTGGTAGTTTACGGAATGGTACCTTGAGAGCACGGGAAAAATAATTGTTCTATTATTTTAAAAAAACCAAGTCAAAACTTGTTAGCTTTTTAATTACGTCACTCATTTATTTGATACCCGCGAATTAGCTCTGTCTTATCTGAACACTCCTAAATTTCAGAAATAGCCTGAATATTGACTGAAACCATCTCTAGACAATAGTTTGTTTTATTTTCTATTAGGTGACCCTCTCAACCTTGTATCCCAGGTCCGCTCCTAAGACTTTTTAGCTTTTTAATTACGTCACTCATTTGATACCCGTGAATCAGCTTTTTTTATCTGAACACTCCTAAATCTCTGAAATAGCCTGAATATTCACTAAAACCATCTCTAGACAATAGTTTGTTTAGGCGATACTCTCAGCCTTGTATCCAGGTCCCCTCCTAAGACCTCAACTCGTCCATCCCACCTTCCAACCCCAACAATGGATCGTTTTCTCTCCACAGCAGGGTCCGCACCTCTCCCTGTTCCATTGTGACACGGGACTGGACAAGGTCGAGCGGCGTTTCATCGGAACCGTAATCAAATGACAGTTCCATCATGATCACTCGGTGGCCATGTCCACGTCCGAGGTCGCACCTGCGTGGGACAGCGAGGGTTCACAGAGAGTTTCACAGTTCACGATCGGACACTTTCTCCCGATACGTGGACATGGTCAGTTTATCGATCTGTGACTGTCCTGCGGGAACCCCGTGATACGCGAGGGCCCAGTGCGTGTGTGTGCGTGTGTGGTAGGTGCGTGGACAATGATAGATGTCGGGTGCGTGTCGACTTTCCTTGTGTTGTGACTCACTTTGACTGTTGTCTAGACTTGTATTCATACCAGGTCGGCAATTTAATGTATTTTAAAAAATATTTCAAACTGATGAATCAATAAAGAGGAAGAGTACGCTCTCTAAGAGAATTATAAAGCAGTTTGATTAACTTAAATTGAAATTGGAATCTTATCTATACTTATTTAATACGCTAAGGGTTTTTTGTCTTGAGAACTCCTCCTACAATTTTCAACCGATTTTCAAGTTTTTGGTGTCGTTGGATAGGGCTTGGTCTGTAGTTGTTTCCGCCAAAAATTGATGAGAATCGAACTGAAAATAAAGGCGCTATCCAACATTGAAATCTCAAAATTTCCCATTTAAATAACATTGGGGACTGAATAAAGCATTTGAAACATCTGTTAATAATCAGCTGTAAATACGTGTAGTTATTGGTGATTAAAGATATTCACATTATTGGATTGGTCGGATGCCATTGATTTAGAGCTAAAGTAACATTTGTACTGTATTTAAATAAATTGCTCGATTTCGAGCAACACGTATACTATTGTCCGTTTTTTAAACCTGATCCTTCTCGAGAAAATTGGGGTGGGGGAGGGGTTTAAACTGTAAACATAACATTTAAACTGTAAACAACACAATTAAACTCGTGACAAACGTTTGTCGAGTATCAGATTTCCTCAAATAACGTTTTAAATAAGTTATAATATCTTTCAGTAACTCCTAGTTAGCTGATATATTTTTAAGCCAAACCTATTCCTTGTTAAAAAGTAACAGTTCTAAAGTAAACTGATTAAAAAACAACTGCTACCAATAATATTGTAAAACTGATACACATTATGTTGTGATGTAAAATTACCAGCTGATATGCAACAGTGAAATAAAACAAAAACAACAAAAAAACCAAAAGGCTTCAGCCAATGGGATAGTAGCAAGTATAAACAAACCCCCTCCACCATCTCTCCCTCGAAGGATCAGGTTTAAAAAAACGGACTATAGTTTTATATAAAATGATCTAAAGTAGAATGGTTCCCCACAATAATGTCAGCTCACGTGAGAAGTGCTTATAAGTTGAGAGATTAAAAATGTACCGATAGAAATTGATAAAACTGCGTTCTGCATTATTCTTAATTTAATTTAAATGAGTGAATTATGATAAAATATTTGAGATATTTGGCATTAATTATTTGTAAATAAATCGACGTCTGGGTAGATACTTTGAAAAATAATTCTCAAGGCGGCTGCCCTTCAGGTCTTAAAGTAAACTTATAGATGAGAGCAGCATGCAAAATTTAAAGCTTAACTGTTTGATATTATTATGAAAACACATTCAAAACATGTTTTTCGTGTATCGAAATAGCATAGTTTGTGTTCGTTGATATTTAGTAACGTACAAATATCTTAAACGAAATTTAAAACTGTATCAGAATAGGCTACTATAGGCCGACCCTCATTTAATCAAACTGATTTTATATAATATACCTGCTCTAAAACTACACAGGTTTCACAAAATAATTCTTTTCAAACTAAAAAGGTTTAAATAAATAAAACAAAAATAAATTCACTTTTGTAAATTGAATAATGATAAATAATGTTTGAACAATGTGTTAAATAACCTTTTAATTAGTGTAGAGCATGTTATAACATAAAATATTAACATATCCCGAGAATGTATTTAACAAATGTTTGCACTGTCTGGGGAGTTGCACGCACCAATGTAATGTAATATTAACCGCTACCTTCCTTGTAAACGCGCTGAGTTTAATCTTTAAAATAAAGAATCCATCCCTTTGTCTCGTGTTACAATGTGTTCTTTGTCTGTGTTAGTGTCGATATCCTCTTAAACACCGACAGTGAAACAAAGAGTTTTAAAAGCTTTGATCCGCTTCAAAACGTTGATCCCACGTCGCAACCTTGTTTTTAAACAAACCAAACTTTTAAACTCTTTGTTTTACTGTCGGTGTTTTAAGAGGATATCGGAAATAAACAAAGACAAAGAACGCATTCCAACTGAAACAAAGGGTTGCAATCGTATTCACCTTTCATGTGATATCACTTCAATCTACTAAAGTACATCAAACTTTTAAAGGTTCTCAAGATGAAAATGGCCAATTTTAATGCGATAAGTAACATATAGTTCACAAATTTACTGAAATGACTATTTCCTGCACAGCCCAAACATCTCATAGGCGAACATGATAATTTATTTTTACGTTCAAGACCAAAAATTCCCTTTTCATTGTAGGTGTGCTTAAAGATATAATTAGCCTCCAACTCATCATATTCAAGCATTCATGTTCAAATTCTCATTTAATTTCAGTCATTTTCCGAGAAATTAGGGGTTTTAACTAATTCTTTGCTTTTTTCCTATTAGTTAAAAGAAAATACTTCATTTCATAATTTAATTTACATACTAATGATACAGCACATGAAAAATAGTAAAGACAAATTATTACATTTACACGTTTAAAATACCTTTCTGAATTTCATAAATAACAAAATCCTAATACCATATGTGAAAGGGGTGGAATTTAAAAAAGGTACTCTTATTGTGCAAGCTGCTCAGTATATTCTACTTTATTAAATCTTCCAGGATATTTTCACTATAATACAACATTAATTAATAAAATACTGAGTTATAGTACTGTAGATGTTGAAATTGGTAGTATTAAGGTGAATTTACAGGGTGTTTGGTAGTCAGTGAAAAAAAAATTTAAGTGGTTATTATGCATGTAAAATGGAACAAGGACATGCAATTTAGGCAATTATAACTAGCTCCAACTTCCAGTAACAGTAATTTATTTGTCAACTTTTTGAAATTTATCGACATTCACCAACAAAGTCTCGTTTTTCTCATAATTTAACTTATTGGCACTTTTTATGACATTATTAGAATGTACACAAAATTTTCTTTTTGAACAAGTGCAGTTTTCCCCAATTAAGTCCTCTTAACCTCATATAAAATCTACTATAAAACCAAATTTTGGAAAATTGAGAAAACAGACAGTTTTCAATTTGAGAAAATTGAGTTCCAGATTTAACTGTCACCCTGTTTAATGTGTGATAATTTTCAACTATGACAATTATTTAATGAAAAATTGGTCAATAATTATGTTTAACACCGATTGTTGTCCCTTAGGCAAATTGTCAGTACATAATTTTGAAATTTTGGAAAATCGAGAAATTTCAAAAAGTAAAATAAAAGTATAAAGAAGAGAAATGTTGAAAAATAACTATTACTGAAATGTGGAGTGATATATAATTGTCAAAATTGTGTATTCTTGTGTCATTTTACGTGTATTATAACGCCTTAAAATGTTAGACACTGACTTCCAAACACCCTGTATTTTTACTAAAGATTAATTCAATACAAAAAAAACTAGGCTATTATTATATTTAACAGAACAGATGAAAGGACTACAAGTGTTCTACATTCATACACGTTATTTCAAACTTTCTCGAAGTTTTAAAAACTTGATGAAGTCATGTAACAAAAGCAAACTAGTTAAAACTTTTCAATGTTGTAAATTTGACAAATCCTTATTAAAAAGCTGTTCAATGGTATCATAATTACCTTAATAAAACCTAATTTGCCTCGGATAACTTTGTTATAGACATTCTTTTTTTAATCAGTAGCTTATTTTATGAAAGTTGCAGGTTTTTAGTAGCCTATGTATATCCCAAACCAAAAATATTTAAAACTACAATATACATAAAAATATCTTTATTAAATTTATAAAGGTTTACGAATTTCCACTTTATACTAAAATATTACTGAAACACGACTTCTCAAATCGAAAATAATTGTTTGCTATAAAAAATGTCATAGTGATAAAGAAGAGTAAAGATTTTATCAATTAATTGTGAAGAACGTCACGAAAAAATAAAGCCTGTAATGTTGGGGTATTTGTCACCCTGTTTAAGTAACCTATATATCATAATTATTTTGACAGCAAGAATTAGAGTTAACTGCTAATGGTAAACCGGTTTTTAATTTCATACGGTCATTTTTTTTATTAGACAGTTTTTAAGCTGTTATTTTGTAAATATTATGCACACAATTTTATTTTATTTTACACGTTTAACCCCGAAGCAAATACTTTAGCGTCACCTACTTTTGTACAACCTGCAATGATATTATAAGGAAAGGATTCCTCCAGAAATGAAAGGAATTGCGGTATCACCACCAATCCGTCACGCCAAAACCCCACTTATAACTGAAGGGATGCGATCAACGGCATGACTTATATAACAGCTTGTTACCGTTGGATGATTGACACTATGACAACTGGGCATCATCATCACTTCAAACTTAACCACCCAACACGAAAACATCCCTTATCCTGATTGAGCCATTAAAAAAATCAGTACTAGATACTATGCTATTTAAAATTAAAAATTCAGACGATTGAGCCTAAAATTGTTAAAAAGTGTATATTAGACTAGAAGAAATGTTCTATATGTGCAACGATTATGAAACGATGGCCAGCAAGGATATTTCGCCGATTCACTCTGATAGATGTTTGTTTCCATGTAAAGAGTGCTAATAGAGTTTTGCAGGAAAGAGGATAAAAACTTAAATCACCTTACAATCGTTAACTGGACTTTGCCTTTTCTTGCCTGAGTTCCAAACAATTTAAAACTGCCATTCTTACGGTTTGAGAAATTTTGTGTGTCCTCGAATCTTGTGGTGTTGAACGCTTTTAATCTTATAATTTTTCAATGATTGCATTTTATTTCAATTTCCATTTCTGTGGTTCAAATAAAAATCCATGTGGAAAGAAAGACAGGTTCATAGGAAATTTGCAGAAAGAAAATAAAACCATTGTAGATTCCTTACTAGAATCTCCTTTGAGGCTGTGGAACAAAGCAATATAGCGACAAGTTCTTCGACCAATGCCAAGGACATATTTAGTATAATAACAAACGAAAGTTTAGCCACATGAATGACACTCTCGCAACTCGTGCACCGCTAGTCACGTGAACCGGTCGGTGTGATTTCATGGATGAGGCTTTATCAGGGGTACGTGACTTTGACAGACATAATGTCGTTAAACGGTACGGTCATTACGGGAGCGAGATAGCCAGCATTCCGATGCTTTTCATTATCGTACAAAAAAAAATCAGTTGATAAGCTATCGATTACCATACTTTAAAACTAAAATGTCTATAGTCTATGTGGAGTGTAAAACACAAACAACTAATTAATTTATTACAATTAAAAAGCTCGAGGTGGATTTGAAACTCTTAATCTTGCCATCTTTATATACTATTGAGTGAGAAAATAAAAATGATTGTTATTAACGAATGAGCTGTTAACTACTGTAATCGAAATGGCAATTCAAATAACTGCTAGTTCGGTTTACATGAGGTTTTCAGTGATTGCTGTTCTCAGTAAACGTCCTATTCGACGTGCCACATTATATTTAAAACAACAGTATTAACAGTATTGATCTGATAATACTGTAATGTTATGTTGCAACTATTGTTAAATATACCAAAATAGAAAGAAATCTGTTTCCTTCCACTCAATCGAATTAGGAAATCAATTTATAAAGAGGACCATTAACACAGAATGACGGAACTAATAACAAATAGTGATTATTGAAAATTGTATTATTCAATTTTTATGAATTAAATAAGAGCGCAAAAGTTGTTAGGGACAGTTTCTGTTGAATGAAGTAAACCTTTTAAGCTTTAATTTTATTATTTACGGCCCATACTTTATAAATTATTTGTAAAAGGGGTTATCTAAATTTTTGACTCTAAGTTAATTACTCTAAACTTAAAAATGAATTTTAAATTTTAATATTGAATTAAACTTATTTAACTTTTTACGCAAGGCAAGAATGAGGTTTAAATTCTAAGTTCAATTTCATTTTCATTCGGGATTTGGGGGATTTGTTGAAATAAAATCCATTAGAAAGGGAGGGGGAAGTCGGTGTCAAACGACATGTGACTCACATTACCCCGTGATGGATGGGGCAGTGACCTTGACCTCTTGATCGCAAGTGACCCCTGAGCCGCCCGGGGGAACCCTTGGGACCCCTGAGCCGGCCAAACGGCGTATATAACGGGGTGAACCTGTACTCTCTGCTGTGCGCCCCTCCCCCACCCCCATCCCTCCCCCTCCCGCTCCTCCGCCTTCGTAGCATTACAGGGTGTCTTGCAACCCACATGTCACTTTTACCTTGCAATTCAGTGTGTCAAATCAATTTATAATGAGCAAAAAAGTGTTTATCGTATAATTTTTATGCTTGTTGGTCTATGTTGTCTTTTGTACTCTAATACAAGCACTATTTGTACAGGCAAAATTTGAAAGAAAATCAGCTGATAATTTTCCAGAAGTTAAAGCAATCTATTGCATCAAATTTATAACGAAGTGCAGCACCGTTTGGCCTAGCGAGTGAGCGAAGCAAACGAGTTTTGGCAAAAAGAAGGAGAAACGACACTTAATAATTTTACGGAGCATAAGCTCTGTCCCCCTTGTACTATTGATTAATTTAGTAAAATTACGAATAAGCTTAAAAAAATACGGTTTATGAGAAGGCGAATATCCTTATTTGTTACACTTTAAGTACTTATGTATATTTGTTTTGAAGGGGAGAATGTCTTTGTATGAGTTTTTAATTTCATATATATATATATATATATATATATATATATATATATATATATATATATATATATATATCTTCTTGTGTAAAACTATGAATAGATCTTTTTTCGGTCACCACCTTAGAAATACATTTTTTGGGTACGGTAAAACTTTTAAGAAATTTTCCGTGAAACCCCCCATACTGAATCTCACCTTTTTGAACACGAAGTGTTAAAATTAGCTAGGCCCCACTGACATTGGCTTTTAACAGGTAAATGCTGTTCATTTGTTTTAGACCTATTTTTGCCGAAGGAAGAATTCCGAAGCTAGGGAAATACAATAACACATTTAAATAAGTACGTCCCGTTATATATAGTAGCTCGCGTAGAAGCGGTCCACACGCAACACTGTCCGTGCTCTGTTTAATTCACTTTGGTGCTCCGAATTATTTTAATTACTTGCAAGGTACAGCAGTAGGTTGATTCACAGGGAATTTTACCAGCCTTGTAACCCCACTTTTAGGTTTTGTTTACAGTTTTGAATAGACATTCTAAATCTATTATTTAAATTATTCAGTATATAAAGTCCTTCCAAATCTATGAACGACTTCCTAACAACTTCATAATCTTCCTCATATGTTCTTATTCAAACGATGAAAGAAAAATTCTTGAAATTAACAATTGACACAAATGATGTATTATTTGAAGGTGTAAGGTTATCACTTCACAGAAACTCAAGCGTGTAAAATTCACGTTCCATAATTTATAGAGCAGACATACCTTTAAAATGCTTCATTATTAAACCGAAACCTTGTAAAATTAAAATATGAACAAATTATATCGCCTGTTTGCTAATTTTATCAGAAAAATTTGCGCACCCGTGGTTCACTCCTTGCCGAAGTGGCCTTCTCGCAGACGGGGCGACCCAGAGCGGGTGTTCCGTTAGGCCACCCACACACTGCAACAGACGAGGCGAGGCATTTTGACTAAAGGCGTCTTGAGTGACAGAGGAAGCATTGGCGCTTATGGAGCCCCACACACTGCAAGAGGCGAGGCGAGGCGAGGCGCGAAGACGCGGACAGGCGTCTTTAGTCAAAAAGTGCAGCAGGCAAAAATTTCGTTTCGTCAACAGTCACTAACAGTCAAGGCGTCCTGCGCATGCGCAAAGTCACGTGACACCCCTCACTCACCAGCTGTCGTCTGTCTGTTTACAAGCAGTTTTTTATATTCAGTTTTTTTATATTTACATTTTTAACGTAATTTTCACATAAATATATTGTTCTTTTTACCTTTTTTTCACATTTAAAATTATCACATTATTTTTGACGAATATTCTTTTTTATATTTTTCTCGTAAAAAACGCGATTTTCACATTTCGTGCCGATTAGGCATGATAACAGTCTCTTCCTCCTCATCCATCATACAACGATTTACAGCAGAGACACTAGTCACCTGTTTGCAAGAAACCAGTCCCTTTGAATGGACTTTGAAATCGCGCCAATTGATTTGCCTCTCTGCCCTCTGCTGTGTGTGTCCGCTTCGAGACAAGGCAAGTCAAGTGACTTGCCTCAAGTCGCCTTGCCTCGCCTCGTCTGTTGCAATGTGTGGCCGGCCTTAATGCGTGTCGCATCTGCACGGCGAGCAGGCGCAGTTATATCACTACATACTGTACTGTATTAATTAGCGAAGTCACACGGCAGCACGGGCGACACTCGGGTATATGGGCCACCCGGTGCCTGGCTAACGGACGTGTCACACACGCGTGATGAGTTTGGTGGTATAAATGAAAAAGCCACGTCAACACCGGAGTTGTCCTCAAACGTTGTCAACTTTTGGTGGCAACAGATGTTTGCAAGCTAAAGACAACATTCCTTTGAGCGGCTTTATTTTTTGCCAACATTTTCCCTCCCCACATACTCGCACAGATCTGTTGAGTAGCAGTTTATAACATTTATTTGAATAAAAAAACTAATAACTAAAACATTCGGAAACTAACCTGATAACAAATGAATGGCAAAAGATTCAAAAAGTTATTCGAATAAATAAAGATATAAGTCAGTTTGTGGCTTTTATATGGAGGTTTAAAATTGTTGTTGCCTATGCCTGTTGTTGAAAAATTATACGAAAAATTTAGTCTACTTGAATACACATCTCTGCTAGCGAATTAGCTAATAACGAATATAAAAGAGAACTATCTAATAAATAATTGATTTCTTATTCGAATACCATCACTAGTTCGGAGGAGGAGGGGGTAGAATGTTGCAATTATTTGTTGGCAACAAAAAGTTGGTAAACATTTGTTCTAAACATTCCAGATAAAAGGATGTTGATGGATTTACCTACCGACTCTCGGTGGGAACGTGTTTCCAACAAAAATTGTTTGGTAACACGTGTTGCAAACATTGTTAGCAACGCGTGTTTGCAACTCCGGTGTAAACGTGGCTTAGATGCTTTGGCACGGCGCCGGCGGCTCGTCGGTTTAAAATAATGAGTACGATACTCAGGCATTACATGACTATAGCAACGTAACGTGAGAGTTTTTGTTACGGGAAGTAAATTTTTGGTTCAGACACACTTGAAACGTGCGGTAATCTTTAACTCGAAAACATACCAGTTACCATACCCAACTCTGCCAAAACAGAGGTGAGGGTAACGTGGCAAATGTGTCTGCTGGGCAATTTTGAAATCCCTACTGTGCCTTGCCTGAATGAAGGAGAAAGAGAGATGTCAATGTGATCAAAATTGTACATGCGGGTTTATGGTTTTCCAACAAAATTTGAACATTTTATCCAAAGTATCAATACATGAGACATACACAATTAATTCTATGTTAATATCAAACTAATGTTTACTGTAAAAAAAATAATAAAAATAAAACTAGAGGTAGAATATGATGTAAAATGAGTTGTAGGCCTACTAGTTAACCGTACGGTACGCCTGACGTATTGTTCATCGTTTCCAGTTCACCCATATTCACTCTTTAATTCTTATTGCGTTTAAAGTTAACATCAAACCTTATATTCCCATGGTTTGTAAAATAGGATCCAATATATAATCTTAAACAATAAAAAAACTTAGATAAAGGTTGAAATGTCAAAAGCACGCCTCCTTCGGACCTGGCCTCTGACCTCCAATTCGTGACCTTCACTCTCATTACATACAATTGTTTAGTGGTTGGTTATACTAGCTAATTTTGCAAATTATTTTAAATTTTGTAAAAACTATATTATCCATCACTACATTGCCCAAATCTAAATAATGTTTCAATAATACATCGCCAAATCTATGACTCGATATATCGAATATCGGAAATCTGGCATCGCAACAACCCAAACACATTTGGCCAGGAGGCTGTTCACCGTACACCGTACACCGTCGCGTCGTGTCAGTCTATCAATTTTCCACGATGAAGCGTTTTTACCTGTCGGCGTTGACAAACGCGCGCCGCCACACGCGGTGTGAAGGTCGCGTGAAGGTCCCTTACCGCCGCGCCGGTGGACGCGACCTCTATATGCAAATCCATCATTGAGGTCCATTGTCGTAGCCGTCCGTGCAATTGACACTGCATAGGTGCTAATTTGGTTACTATACGTCCTCTGTGATGCTTACTCTGTAGTTAGATTTGTAGGTCATGAGGGTTATGTTTGTAATCGATTTTTACAACTCTGGAGTTAGTTGTATTTAGAGTGTGGTAGTAGCCCTCAATGAAGACCTTTTAGAAATTGGAGACTGTTACACTTTTATTACATGTAAAAATGAAGACCTTTTCTTGACGCGTCAAACCAAGACCAGTTGGCTGTGTCACTTCACGTTTTGAAAAATCCATCAATCAAAGAATCAAAACCTACATTCCCAGACCATACATTCCGCGTTGAGTTTGTACGGGTTCTCAAGTCACATAAGTAAAAGCGGTTATTGCAAGAATGGTTGCCTTCGAGGGCGGCGCACCAACAGGTCATCGAGATGGTTGGCAAGAGTGGTAAATAGGAAAACCAAGTCGATTGAAAAACTACGACCGATTCGTTAGATGTGTTACTACACTGCTGTGCGGCTCACTCGTACTCCCATAACAAAGCCGCGACCACCACTACAATGGTGACCAGCTGTTCGGCATCCAACGTCCCTTCCGGTCGCGGCGGCGTGGTTCCGTCCGGTGCTGGTCTACTTCCGGCCGCTAATGCCACCAACACCATATCATATATACGTGGTCGACATTTAACGGGACGCTGCGTTATGGGTGTGGGCCGATTATGGGATATGCGTGCGTATACGGGCGCAGGAGATACCATGGGGAAGTGCACCTGTACCGGCTGCACTGGGGCCAGTGTTAGATCTGTTGCGAAAGGTTGCCTCGAGCATTCTAAACACTGTTTCTCCTGAACGAGAACCACTCTCCTGAAACACTGTCTCTCGTGAACGAGAGCCTCTCTCCTGAAACACTGACTCTCCTGAACGAGAACCTCTCTCCTGAAACACTGTCTCTCCTGAACGAGAACCACTCTCCTGAAACACTGTCTCTCCTGAACGAGAACCACTCTCCTGAAACACTGTCTCTCCTGAACGAGAGCCTCTCTTCTGAAACAATGTCTCTCCTGAACGAGAACCACTCTCCTGAAACACTGTCTCTCCTGAACGAGAGCCTCTCTCCTGAAACACTGTCTCTCCTGAACGAGAGCCTCTCTCCTGAAACACTGTCTCTCCTGAACGAGAGCCTCTCTCCTGAAACACTGTCTCTCCTGAACGAGAACCACTCTCCTGAAACACTGTCTCTCCTGAACGAGAACCACTCTCCTGAAACACTGTCTCTCCTGAACGAGAGCCTCTCTCCTGAAACAATGTCTCTCCTGAACGAGAACCACTCTCCTGAAACACTGTCTCTCCTGAACGAGAGCCTCTCTCCTGAAACAATGTCTCTCCTGAACGAGAACCACTCTCCTGAAACACTTGTCTCTCCTGAACGAGAGCCTCTCTCCTGAAACACTGTCTCTCCTGAACGAGAACCAATCTCCTGAAACACTGTCTCTCTTGAACGAGAACCACTCTCCTGAAACACTGTCTCTCCTGAACGAGAGCCTCTCTCCTGAAACAATGTCTCTCCTGAACGAGAACCACTCTCCTGAAACACTGTCTCTCCTGAACGAGAGCCTCTCTCCTGAAACACTGTCTCTCCTGAACGCAACGTCGGGATATTACATGTCGAGAAACTTTATGTATATAAGGAATAAGAAAATGAGAAGAATCGCGCCGGCGCCGGGCAGAATTGTTAAGCGTACCTCACTGTGTGATTATTTAATATGAAAATAATTCATTTTAGAACAATATGTAATAAAAGTGTTTGTTTTTTGATAATTATTTCTGCTAAGTGTATTGGGGGTTTCCTTAATGTATTAAACATACTACTTGCATTTAGAAAAAAAAATTAATGCTGTAAACACGGTATCGTTTGAGACTGAACCCCTCTAATTAACCCTCTTCTACTCTGTACATTAAAAGGTGGGTTGAACGATTTCCTCCTCAACGGCAGCCCATTTTTCAATAGTAACTTTTTCTTGATCGAATACAACACTTTTTAAAGGTTGTTTGGTAAGCCTTATAAAAAAAATCTATTGCTCAAAAAAACAACAAAAGGAAACGTATAATAGAAATATTATTTTTCCCTTTAAACATGATCATTTGCCTTGTTTCCACTGAATGCATTGACAAAAAATTAAATCCAATGGACAATAAAATTATGAACAAAGTTAAATTGAATATAAACATTTTAACAAGTATAAATGAAAGAGCAAGACAGTGCGAAATACTGAGAATCAATTACGGATTTGTTGCATGTAGCGGAACACAAACATTTTATCCGCCTTCAGAAGATGATACCGGTGTACTTGTAATGTTTGTAAACAAGTTTGCAGCACAAGAGGCTTTACCGCTCAGCAGTTTTAATTAAAAAACAACAAAACCCTCGGAGAGCCGACTTTATTAAGGGATGGGGCGGCGAATAAGGACTCCCGTTTCATACAACTCCGCGATTGTGTTGGGATGCATTTCCTTGTGCAGACAACTAACTTTTCACTTTCATGTTGGAATTTTTGCATTCATCAAGAGTATAGTTTCTAATTTTTATATTTATTGTGATAAGATATTCTGTATAATTATGTGCATAGTGCAATTTAAACGCCTCATCTACCGGCTTAAGGGAGTCTAAGTGTTTTTGGAAAGTACCGTATAAATTCAATGACAAACATGTTGTAAACAACTGTAAGTTAATTTTTGTATAAACATTTTTGTCGTACCGAAATATAAAGTACACCTTTACTATGAATAATAGTTACAAGAACCCTCAATATTTTTAAGTTGTATAGGAGTTTGTACTGCGATTTTGTAAAGTTTCAAGATATATTTTACAAAATAAAGTCAATTTCAACGCTTCAAAATTAATAAAATAAAAAATACTGTTTTTATTAAAAAGTATTCCGTAACTAAAAATGGTAAAAAATGGAATATTTTAAATTTAAACAGACAGTACTGTACAATAAAGTTTACATTTAGGTTTATTTAACGTAGCTAAAGTCACTTGATACAGAATATCCTAAGTTTAAATTAAAAAGGTAGTTTTAATGTTAGAATGGCACCAAATTTTTGCCAGGCCAAATTATACTAAGATACCAATTACAAAATTATTTTGGTACTCCCTGATATTTTTTTATTTTACCACCCCGTCATCTACAGGCATCGCATATCCAGACGCGCCACTCGTTTTTCGCCCGTTTCCATCAGTTTTAATAGACAGCATTCACCCACGGCGTACACAACATGCTGTGACAAGAGGACGAGTTATTTTTGTAAAACTCATAAAAGCCGTGTCGCCGCCGCCGGCTCGAGGGGTCGGTATTAAGCTGTGTTGTTTGATCGGAGTGCAGGTAAATATTTGATACCCGGCTGTGAGGACGACGCCACGCCGGCGCTTCCTCGCGGGATATCCACACTGTTTTGGCGATTATTAGACTCAGATGGGGATAAAAACAGGATTTTGTATAAAAAAATATAAAAGTACAAGTCCAGATGTCACTCGACGATATTGATATCTTTTTGAAGTCATGGTTTCATTTCAAGTAGGTAAATTTCAAAATTTAATCTTCAGATAGCAACGAAATAAAGTTTTGTGTAACACCAGTGAATGTCATATAACCAATGTAAATACGTTTCACGTATGACGTAGGACGTTTCAGACGTAGGACGTATGTAAATACGTAGGACGTTTCAGGATTTACCGATTATCGGTGGGAACCATAGAACTATAAACATGGAACGCTTATAGTTCTATGGTGGGAACGTGTTTCCAACAAAAATCTTGAAGGAAAAAGCTTATTGGCACAAATTTAAGTCGTTTTCTTAAAAGCTGCAACCAAATGTTGGCAACACGTGTTTGCAACTCCGGTGTAAACACGGCTTCAGTTTAGCTATACACACATTCAAGAGTGGGTGGAGACCATTTCCCAATGTAAAATTTCATCGTCCATAAAAATCGTATAATCCATATAAAATATTGCCCCCAAAAATGATTAGTTAATGATTTATACTAGTCCATTTGTTGCTCGAAATCAAGCAATTTATTTTGATACAATACAAACATATCATTTAGTTCTAAATAAACGACAACCGACCAATCCAATATTGTGAATAGTAATCACAAAAAAACTACACTTGTTTACAGCTGTACATTAACCAATGTTTGAAAAGTGTTCAAACCAAACCCAATGTTATTCTAATGGAAAAATTTTAAATTTAATTTGTGTATGGGGCCCTTATTTTATGTCCAATTTTAATCAATTTTTGCAGAAACAACTACAGACCAAGCCCTATCCTACGACACCAAAAACTTGCTGAATATCGGCTGAAAATAGTAGAAGGAGTTCTCAACACACAAACCCCTCAGCGTATTAAATAAGTATAGATTTACTAAAGATCGTTGCCTGATCGAAATTCTAACAAAAATTCAGTTGCTCTGAGCAATTATTTTTAATAACGTTGGCAGTAAGTATTATAATTTAAGCTGGGCTGTAAATAACATACTTTTCTTGCTTTTTGAGTTATGCCACAGACTCATACAACTCATCATTTTCCCAGGAGTAATAAACGTTGTATTCATTTCAACAATTTTAAACCATCCATTCATTAGACAATGCAAATGGTGCAAAGAGAAGTTTGAATATTTTAATGGTTTTTAGCTACATTAAAACATTGTTATTTTTTGTAACCCTAGTAACGATTTCAACATTTCATTTCCACAAAATTAACAGTGAATTCTTACAAATTGTCAGATACATTCAAAATTTTCCAAGTTAATAATTTCCTTACAAAATGTTAAGTGAGTGAAAATCAAAATACAATGTCGAAAAATGAATTACTAAGTTTTGGATGTTTTCTTAAACAAGATAAATTTGGAAAGAAATTATACGTAATCAGGATATCTGCACATCAAAATACCTCAAAATAAAACACATCTTCAAGGGCATTAAACGTGAAACCAGATACTTTCCTAAATTCCAGTGACAGTCAGGACGTTTACCATAAGAGCGGCTGTCTAAATCTTCAGTGAATTCCAAAACCTTTTGCATCAGAGCGACAACTTCTAAATCCCCAGTGACCTCCAAGACCATTACCACCAGAGCGACTGTGTATACCAATCTTCGACTTCCCGGTTTGGACCTTTACCATGAGAGCGACTACATTTATTTACCGATCTTCGACGTCCCGACCAGTACCTTTACCACTACGACTCCAAATACAGAAAAGGACCTTTACTTGACCTCATCTCATTAATAGAATTAATTGTGAATTGTTAGCATGTCTTTTTCTTTCAAAAAGGTGCTTAATAACAGTGAAGAGTGCATCAAAAGCTGCATTTAACATGTTAAAAATAATATTTTATTAAAGTACATGTAAAAATATCAATTTATCTAATTCTTATCTACAGGACACTAAACTTTTCGGTGTGAGCGGATTTCTCCTATACGATGTACACAAGCTGAGATAAAAGGAGGAAAATAAACATGCTTGCCTATTAATATAAAGATATTATAAGTAAATGCAGTACTTGACAACAGCGTGCATTGAATATACAATTCATACACCTATCACTCACCACAGAGCATTTTTCATCATTCCGCAACATACCTAGAACAGAAGACGATTTATTAAACAAAAACATTACACAATTTCGTCAAGAACAACGCCGGTCCGTAGCCACACCCTTGAGGAACACCCAAGACATGTGGCTGTAGACAATGCGTTGCCCACGGTCGCTCCCACAGTGGAGGAGCTTCTTCCATACATGCGGAGGAAGACTCCATAATGGCGAACCTTGGCCCGCGTTCTGGAGTTCCCGTCCTACAGGGTGGCATTGGGCCGTGGGAGCCGGCAGCTGTCAAATATAACACGCGTGCGAACAAGTGACAACCTTCGGTGATGGTTGAAGCCCCCAGGAGTATCTAGAGTCAAGAAGTCATAATATCACTTGGGCGAGCAAGTCGGAGGTTGCCTTCGTGAGGAGGAGCGGTGCGAGTAAGGGTTAGAAACTAGACGGCCCAAAGAGCAACACAATAAGTATTTTATTTGTTGGATTTTTAGCTAGAGGAGTCAAGATTTTGATAGGTTATTTGACACGTAAATTAAAAATTAACAACGTGTCTTGGATTTGGATTGTAAACAGATAAAATTTTATAAAACGAAAGAACCAAAAAATCAGACGATAACGAAGAATAATTTTTGCGCAAAATTTAAAATTATTAAAAAAGGTTAGAAAATAATATGCTTTTATCCAACATCAGTGCTAAACGATTATCAAGAGGATCGGGATATTTGAACTTTTGACCTATTTTGGGGAAAATGGTTTCTACCACGAGGTTACACCTAAAAAATAAATTACTTTTGAGAAGCTACTGTATCATAATAAAATTTTTCGATTGTTCCAATCTGTTATGACGGTTTATCATGTACCAACCAAACCTATTACATCAACTCAATATGTCAAAATCAACTTTGTTTATAAAAATTGAATAACGACCACCAAAATACTGAAAAATCCCTTTATTCCTTATACTTAGTGTATACTCTAAATTTCAAAGATAAAAAGGTTTATATAAAAAGAATTTGGCTTAAATTTAATTCCATACCCTGAAAAAAGTTGAAACTATCCGAAATAAACTTTATAATGGCACAAAAAGTAAAGGACGAAGGCTAATTATATAAATAGCTATTTGTGTAAGAAGAGCGTAAAGTACGTCATTGCCACTCGAGAAATGTATATGGCCGCACGAAGCGTCAGCTGAGTGCGGCCAAACATTTCGAGAGCGGCAATGACTATTTGCGCTCGTAATACACACAAGATTTTTCCTCCCAACATAATTGTTACATATGACATGTTTTATTGTAGCCTATACAAAATGTTAGATTATTTTATATTTGTTTCTGTTGGAATATAATGTTAACTATCAAACATAACCTAAAACTAAAAAAGAAGCAATTACTAAATGACAACAATGAATAACAGCTGTAGCATGGTTTGTAATAACAGCTGATTTAACATTGCTGTTTGATCTAGCGTGCGGTAAAGAACCATTGCCGCTCTAGAGCGGGAAATAAACGGAAACCGGAAATGAACTGCTTTGCATATGGGTTACAGGTGTGGCAATGCAATTATTTCCATGCAGTGGTAGGAAAAAATATTTTAATGCGTTCCGCCGTTAGCGCCTTTGGCGCAGCAGCGGTCTCGGACGTTTAACTCCAATATTTAAACGGCTCGGGGCGTTTTAATATTTCAGTATCACTTTGGCCAACCTCACCATTACCGACTAGCGCTGCGCTTCGTTCCGGCTACTTTAACGTTTTGCTTGCCAATTTTTTTCAATTAGACTACATCTTATGTTGTAATTAAGACGCGCTTGTAATTTTTATATTATTTTTTCTCATACTTTACAACTACTGTAAGGGCTATTAATAGGGTCAAAAGTAGGCCTACTGAGATCTGCGTATTTTCGTACAAGAAACCTATTTCGTCTACTGAGCAGAAATTTCGTTAGTGTATGTGATACATTCATATTTAAAACCATACATAAATTTAATTGCTAACAAAATCGCAGAATTTTTTTATTAATTTAGATTTAAATTGAATTTATTGTGATATGATGTCACTTTGAAGATCAACATGCGATACGTAAAATCACAAAAATGACTGATTTTTCAATATACTTTTCCCAGGGAAGTTGTACAGCGAAAAATGGTAAAACGACTGTACGACAAGGGCAAGCCACCAAACCTTCTCCTAATATCTACAAAGTGTATGAAAACGGTGACAGTACTGATGGCTCGGTGTATCTGTGCTCATGACTGTTGAGAAAAGAGGCTGGCCAAGAGATGGGGTGGGCTTCCTTTTCTAAAAACATCGGCTATAACTAGGTCGACATCAAGATCCAAAAATGTTGCATTTTGATCTGAGACAAAACACGAATAAGTACAATTTTAGAACATAGCCTACTCATCGAAAACCATGAGCACAGATACACCGAGCCATCTGTAGTATAGTCGGGCGTGCAGCTGCAGCCGAGAAGTTCTGTTGTGCAGCGTATCTTAGTTTTTGGTACCGGTACCGTACAGCGGGATCCTTGAGTCATCTTCACCCCTGTGCCAGTAGCCCATTGTTGCGCAGTCGGCAATGTTAATCATACGGCTTTTAATACAAAACATGGTATTTTATTCCCCTGGCTTCCGATGCCGTTTATCAACAGATTTTCTTAAAACTTGGTAAGTGTTTAGTCGAATAGTTATATTAGGCCCCTCATACCCCAAACGTTTGAAAATTTATCAAATATTACTAAGGAAAATCGATTTACTTTGCAACTTTAGTGAGAGCAATATTTGTTAAATTTTCAAAATTTTGAGGTATGAGGGGCAACTATTTAACTATTCAACTAAACACTTACCAAGTTTAAAAAAAATCGATTGAAAAATGGCGTTCGAAACAGGGGAATAAAAAAACCATGTTTTGCATTAAAAGCCGTATAGTTAATATTGCCGACTGCGCAACAATGGGCTACTGGCATAAAGGTGAAGATGACTCCTAATCCTAAGCCGGTGTGAGAGTAATATCTGGTTCGGTGTACTGTCCGAATTGTGTCCAAGTGTGTGTCCGGGTGTAAAAGTCCGGTAGTGTGTCGCCGCCTTTAAACTGTTCACCATCACCATGCTTAGGACTTAAGGGAAAACATGGTGAATTCGTATATAACGCAGCCTGTTATATCAGTGGACTTAATATAATTACTTTTTTGCAATAAATAATTTACGAGTGTTTCAAAAAAGTTTATTGCAATAGATTCAGCTGCATCCAAGTAGAAAACCCAGTTTAGTGCAGAGGATATTTTTTTTTTTTTGAAAATAGACCATTTATACTCCAAAAGTATTTTACTTGCAAAGTTTCTCCACTGAAAGAAAGTGTGGTTATTCATCCGAAACTTTTTGGAATGTAAAAAAAAAAAATTTATATCAACAGGATAATGAGGCTATAGTGTTAAGGCATCGATGTGCTTGGCTAATAGTGTTTTTTAAAGTACCACTGATGATTAAATCAATCCACCGAATGAAAACACGTTCTGTAACACTCGGGAGTTACCAAAATACTTTCACAGGTGTTCCGACCCCGGGGTTTTCAGTTTTGGAAGACAAACGATCGCCGTGTAGGCCCGGGCCGTTCTTAATCTTTCCACACACAACAGCTGTCGCCTTAAAGGCTTTCCATTTGTTTTCCAATGGCGACGAACGTTAAAAACCATCATCGGCTAAAATGATAACTACAATGTAATTTATTTTTTATTTAATGGATATTATAGCGTTCAAATGCACTTTATAACAAAAATTCGTCAAATGAAACATAAAATATAAAATTTCAACGATTCTGTGAGTTTTTAAATTTTGACATTGTCACGATAAAATCGTGATTAATTTAGGATTTATTTGACGCATTCGGATTTCATATTTTTAATCTAGTTTAAAAATTTTAATCAAGTAGGCAAAAAAATAAATAAATAAAAGCACGTCTTGACGTCTTAAACGTCTTAAAACTGTTTGCAAAAAAGACTCTTTTATATTTATAGTAAACGTGTTGCTCGGAATCGAGCAATTTAGTCTGGACTATCCCACTTGCTAAAAATGTTACATATAGTTTTAAAACAATAACACCATACCAATCCAGTCTTGTGATTATCCGTACCTCATCGCCTAAAGTACAAATATTTACAGCTGTGCAGGCTCAAAAACTAAACATAAGCCCAGTGTTATATTCTAATGAGAAAATTTTTAATTTTAATAATGGATAGTGCCTTTATTTTAAGTTCGATTTTCATATGTTTTTTGTGGAAACAACTACAGACCAAGCCTGCATTCAACGACACAAAAAACTTGGAAATCGGTTAAAAAATTTTAGGAGTTCCCTTAACAAAAAAGCCCTTAGCGTATTAAATAAGTAGATTTTATTGGTAAAAAGGTATATTGGAACATGAAATCCGAAAATCCGAAGCTGTATATTTAGATGGAAACAGAAAAGTCTATTTCATGACAAACCATTATACAACCATTCCTTCAAAACATCATCAAAATATAACGCATCCAATTCAAGAACCTTCACCAAAACCACTTTGAGAAAACACAATGAATTTTAAACATTGATAATTAATGCGATCGATCAAACACTAAAGGTTACCCATTGCGATTCATATCTCATCGGAATTGCAGAGTGAAATCTAATTGAGTCATCACGGCGGATTGGTGACTTGCAAATACAGCGACTCTGGCGCTCAGGCCCACCAGGCCCGATCAGGACTGCCGTTCTATTGTTTTTCACTCCCTTTTCCAATCTCGTTCCAGCTGATTGTTATCCCATCATTATTATTTCAACAGCTCTCGTCAAATAAACTTTCCCCCAATTATACTGACTAGGTCAACGCTTTTATTGAACTTGTCGTTTAGGATAGGAGTAACATTTTATTTTGGCGTTGCACTGACGAGCGCATTGTATATGGGATAAAGTGAGATAAAAATGACTCAAAAATTATTATTTTTTTACAGAAAAATATCTAGAGTAGCAGTGTTTATAACTACATATCATAATATATTTAATATTTAAGTAATGTTTAGTTTTTTTTTTTTTTTAATATTTAATTGACATTTTTGAATGAAAAAATCCACAAATTAGTTTTATGAGTTTATACTGTACCATTAGCACAGTAGTAGAGCTATGGGTTATCACTCAGCGGGCCCAGGTTCAATTTCGGCTCGAGAACAAAAATATCGTTCGGCCGCTCTTGTAGTTTGGAAGTCACGTTAAGCCGTTGGTCCCCCTGCATGGAAAACAAAGAGTGCAAGCACTCATGCGAAGCTGTCAGCTGATTCCTGCTCCCTCCACTAAAAGCCATACGATTATTTATTATTTTTACACTGTACCGTTATAGCTCACACTATCATCAGTACAAAACAGTGCCCGTTTACCATGTTCTCAATCCTGAGATTACAGCAAAGCGTGAAAATTTAACATAAATTGTACCAGGTAACTTAAACATACTTCCCCCCAGAAATTGGAAAATGCGATTAATGACTACGTAAAAAATGTCTTGAAGCAGAATTCTGGTTCAGCTTCAAAAAAATATAAAAGTTGCCATCTATCATTGCTAGCATCTTTTTTTTTACTTAGGTTCGAGCGGTGACAGCTTAAATTCTTCCTGGGATTGCCTAGTCATTTTACGGGCTTAGGCACTTTTGTTTAAAGCGTTTTCAGTGCATACCCTCTCTAAGGCTAGAGGCGTAGACATGGCAAACAAGAAATTAACTCGAAATGGAAAGGATTTGGTGTTACACTACAACGGGCGTTTAGCAATATGACGTTAAACACAGGTTCCGAAACAACACGCCGGGGCTGCTGAGGGAACAACAACAGCTCAGCCCTGAGTGGTGGAGCAGCGGGGGGGGGGGGGGGGGGGGGGGGTTGATAGCTATCTGGGAGGCTCAGGGGACAGAGATGTCTCGGTAATCTGCATATGTAACACTGCGTTATCAGACCCTCTGCCGTCTTGTAAAGGCGTCGCGATAATCTTACCAAAATACAACAATGAACCTATCGTTTCTGGAGGTTAAAATGAAAAATACCGTGGACGATCTTTATGTTTGTTTACGAAGTGTGTGGGTATCAATGTTGATCTACTTGATAGGCTTGATAGGCTTGTGGTTTTTTTACGACCGACGGCTAATGGAAAATGAAAAATGTTATGTCAAAATGAAAATCATAATAGAAGTAAAAAATTGCAAATCTTTGAGAAAACCCCCTTACGAAAGATATTGAATACATACAAAAATATATTTTTAATCTCATTTAGTATTGTTATTACCTTCCTTCGATGTGTAAATATGCAACAGAGGATTACCCAGAGCTCATGTTCTGAGAGGTAAAAGTCTTTTTAATCCTAGTTTCCCTTGGCTAAGGAAAGGTGGAGAAGAGAGTGATTGGTCCTATAGCTAATAAATGATTCACGGTACGACATGGTAATACAACAATAAGGACTGAAGTGTCCCAGGACAACTTCAAAACTGGTTTAGACTAGTTGCGAAGTTGACATTGGGTACAGCAAACGAAGTTGTCATAACACTTTGTTACAAGTGTCCTAACGAACACTGTGGTGTCTTATGGTTGTCCACTATGACAATTTCCCTTCAAAATGCATTCATGCCAAGACAGCGGGGGGTTTATGCGAACTGAATGTAAACCCCTAGCTGGAACATGTAGACAGCAGGGAGTGAGGAGAAATGCAATGGGTATGGAAACCCCTAGCTGGAACATATGTTCAAGACAGCAGGGGGTGAGGAATGCGACTGGCATAGAAACCCCTAACTGGAACATGAGTGGACAGTCCCGTGTCTCACCCTTTCTCTTCCTTCAATATCCAATCCTTCCGGGGGCTTGCGCAAAATGCCCATTAGAAGCAGACGTGCTCAACGGTTCGTCCGGGGCACAGAGAAAGGAAACGATATAGTTTCCTTTTTCTGTGGCCGGGGTCTCCTTATCCACAAAAAAATACCGGAGTTTTTAGAAAATCTTCGAGTTTTTGTATTGATCACGTTAAGTTATTTTGTCTCTTTTTTTTATCTCAATCGTATCACACCATGGTAGTTTAAAGAGACTGCCAGTGCCGAGGACGACGAGGTACACACTCTCATCACCCAGAATCATCGCTGCTCGGTGCAGTTCAAGAAGAGCCGGTTTATAACCAGCCGGTGACGTAAGCGTTTGTAACTCACGATTGTAGCTCGTTATCGGCGTGACTCACAGAGGAAAATCAAGGTCGACCTACAGCCTAACATCACACGGTCGCCACCATCGCGGCGCTTGTGTGCAGATAATGGCGGTGTAAACTGTTCCGTCAACACAATTTTGCCAGCCGTAGATTGCGACAGGGAAAACAATATACCATTCGTAATCTTGGTTTAAAATGCTTGCGGCAATCTTTAGATGACGCTAGGCGTGCCGAAGCGACAGATATATGTCACGCGAAAGTCATCTATGATGTATGTTTGGTAATTTTTTTACAATATGAATTAGGTTTATGTGTTTCGGGCGATTTCGCGTTTGAATGTCATTGCACTCTTTATCGTCAATTAGAGTTCTTTTGTCCTCCAAGTCTTCTCTACAGTTCAATATCTTTCTAATGTTCGTTTTGACCAACATTAGTAACCACTACTCCAAAAGGATGCAGATTTACCGGGAAGCACGATAATCTCAACCGTGACCGAGGATGTTCAAGGTCCTTCCTTCCCGCCATTGTGGACCAGGACCAGGAAATGGCCAGGATGTTGCATAATAACTGGCCAAATCATACAAACTAACCTCCTAACGTTGTTTAACTGCTCAACACAATGATGCCATTTTCGGGTCGATCTAACTATTTAATCAATAAACCGATAGTAGGAAAATTGCCTTTGGTTGGCAATAATTTCAATTTGGATATTGATAGTATGCAACTTGGCTTAACTAACGAACGCTAGGTTTTTAAATTTTAGGTTTCAGGATGCATTATACATTCGAAATTATAAAAAATGTAATGTGCTATAACGAAGGCCTAACTCAACATTATCATCTAACTCAACGAAAATAAGGATGACGTGTGACTATTTAATTAATCAATAATGTCTTTTACAGTCAATGTCCCAAATTGATTCCAATGTTATACGATTAGTCGTATCATTGCAGCATTACGATGGATGGAACCACAGATAAAAATCCTTTTTTTATCTACAAGAAATAGAAAAGAATGTTCTTTTATCTGTGCTGGGACTAGGGACTGCAGCGAGAGAGATGAAGCAGACGCCAGTCCACTGGCCGCGATCCAGAACGCATTTTCACGTACGCAACGTCGGCCACTGTACGCATTATTATTCATAAGCGCGAACGCACCATGCGAGTTTCCTGCGAGACTGCACGTAAATGTACGCAGAACACTCTGATAAGGATTGCCTTATTCAGTACCTCTAGAAGAAAATATAACTAACAGCTAGACAAATCCAACAATATGTGGGTTAGTTGCACAATTGTCGTTCTAAATCATGAACCAATGCTTGATATGTCATAAAATACAAATTATTGTGATGGGAGTTGCGGAAATCTTGGGTGTCTAGAAGTTCGCTGACACGTTTCTTGAAGAATAAGATGTGTAAATTAGCGTTGATCGCATTTCAGATCGCCCACTACACCGCTCACTCACACACTCTCATCGGAGCGTCGTCGTTGAGGAACAGATCAGAATTTCACGATGGATGCTGTAAAAGAACCCCAACATTAAACTGGGGTAACATTGTTTTTTGGTATGGGATAAGAGCCAACAATTACAGTAATTATGGTTGGTTCGCGTAAAAAAAAAAAAACTTTATCTATCCAACAACTATGAGGATTAAGTAACAAGTTGTTGATCATTGGAATAATCAAATAAGAAACTTCTGAACAACACAACACTTTAGTGATATGTGAACTAAGACTAATAAAACTTATTAAATGTAAATCATAATTTTTTACCACAAACAAAATTTGTTCGACTACAAACTTGACAAACATCTTCAACAAGTTATGTTATTAAGAAATATCACACTTAAACTTAAGTAATTTTCCTCGGCAAGTTTACGCAGACAACGACGCGACAGGAAAAGTGTTCTCAAGCGTTCTCAGGCGGCGTATTTGCTCCGTGACAATTGTTAGATCAGCTGATAACGAGACACCAGCTGTTGTCCCAGGCTGGCCAACCCTATCCACTGCATTGAGTGAATATACACGTTATTTCATTACGTACTGAGTGGTCAGGAGTTAGGGAAGAAAGGAACGCTTGCCACAAATCTCAGGACTGTTACCTGTTCCATGGCGACTATCGATTGTTGAAACAGCTGTGTGCTTTCTGTATCGATTATATATTGCATAAAAACGATAGCTATCGCCTTCGTAGAAAACTATCGAGGGATCAATCGAACTGAATTTATAGAACCCCTATTATTCCGTGGTCAACGATTAAACAATAATTTACTCTACGAAAAGGCCTTAGCATTGAAAAACTTTTTGTATAAAAGTAAATAAAAAAAAAAAATTTGTAATGCCCTTAACTTTGAGTAAACTTTACTTTCAAAGAGAAGCAATACCGTGTCTGTAGTGCAAGGAAACCCAAGTAAAGCATTGGATACATAGGCCCTACCCTACTTTGTTGTTCTGGAAACCTTTTCACAAGAATATGCCAACATAAAAGTCTTTTTAGAAAGAGCTAAACGATTGCCATTAGACTTATTTATATAGGAACCGCATTTCAAAGCCACAAGCTACCGGCGTTTATTGTATATTTTGAAAAAAAAAAAGTAAACAATTATTTTTGAAGGAATTTAGGGGTGTATAAATAGTTTAAAATGTGTGAAATGACAAAAGAAAAAGGACCAAAATAGTGTAGATAAGAAGCGCCAAATTTCCTCTGGCGTTATTATCGTGATAAAAGTATACTCCGATTAGTTTTGAATGACTTTCATAAATCCCGGTAATTAATTGAATTGTAATTTTGAAACGGAAAACCGTCAGTGACCCGTGTAGTGAAGGTAGCGTGTGACAACATCAGCACTTTGGCGGGGTGAAACACAGCGAAACATCCCCTCACCGGGCCAAAACTACCCCATCACACACCTCACACATCACCGACGCTGCGACAATGCAATGTTGTAGCGATTTATATGTCTTGTTTATCTCAAACTGAACAACTCACTACAATAATTTATTGAAATATGGAGAATGGTAAAATACTTCTAGTACTAAATTGCATGTCCATCGTCAAAGCAAATAATGATCGAGTTTTTAATTTCAAATGCAACATTTAAAAGCACAGTCTTGTTTAAGAATTTTTACGTTTTCAATATCGTTTAGATTTTTTGTAAACTCGACTAATAACATATAACAAATTGTCAAATACTTAACATTTTTGGACATATTTGTATTCATAATTGCTGTTTGTAAAGTTTTTTCATTCTAACCTGTTGAAAAATCAAGATTACAAAAATTAAATCAATACTATAGACTATAATACCGAAGGTATAAAACTTTTTAATACTTGAGGTGCTGTGTAATGAAAGTTGAGTAAGATTGCTACGATATAAGGCATTACAGATCCACGGAATATCTTGGCCTGTGATGACCGTTTACAGTTCAAACAATTGGAGTAGAGCGACGAAATTGCAGATTGTCGGAGAATGTTTTTAGTGCCATGTGTTTACCAATTTGAATCCAGAAGTGGAGTATGTCAGAGGCCAAGATATTCTGCGATATCTGTACAGACAATAATTAAGTGAATAAAAATATAACTGAGGCACACACAATTTAGATAATAGTCAAGGTCTTCTATTTTTCGTACGCTAAAACTTTCACTGTAAAATCACTGTTCAGTGATCATTGTTGTCGGCATCTTTGAACATCTGATCGATTCCCAGCCCTGACCTCCGTTACCTCATGCCAGTGACGTCATCGATCAGACGCCACTTCCGCCGGTCGATCGATCAGCTGACCTTGAATGACCTTGACGGGACCAATCGTTCATCGCAAACAGTGACGTCGGGAGACCGATAACATCGAACCATCACGGCTGTTAAGAATTTTGGGAGACCTCAATTCAATCCTGGTTTCTAGAGGTTTCCAAGTTGATGAAAATATGCGAATAAATGTTTAATAGAGATTTTAATCGACAGTAGATTATAGTTTCGATGCGAAACAAAAGTAAGATTACATAAATCGGCCTTATCACGTCACATCATCGTCACTAAATATCTTGTTTTTCTTATCACTACAAAGAAAAATATTAGTGCTCCTAATTCAGCGCATAGGATATTGGGCCTTTTGTTCTCTTACTGGATGACTATCGACTGTTTGATTATTATTTTTAGCTTTATATGAAAAAACCTTTATTATTTAACTTATTTTATCCAAGTCTCTTTTAGTTGAGGAAAGTTCAATTTTTCTGGGTTTATAAAAAAAAAAGAACTGTAATATGAATGTTATTTAGGTATCTCTAATTACTTGTTATTTATAATTGTATTTAACTTATATTCTTGTTTAGATGTTTTACGATTGCAATTTATCTATTAAAATGGCAGTTTATGTCTCCGTGACTTATTATTAAATAATACAATATCACTTATGAACAGATTAATTTGAATAAAAATTATACACTCTAGTAATCCCTATAAAACTTATATCTAACCATGAATTTTGACAATGAACATAAACAACACGGGTAATTAAAGAATAAAACAAACTGCAAATAAGGTGTCAGGCTAACAGCAAAGCGTCACTGTACGACAGTTGCATCGGCAGAAGTGCAGGCGCCTAATAACCTTCCTGTCGAGATTTCAATCTTGAATACCGGTCCCCCGGTCTCCCCCACCCCTTCCCATTGTCACTCTTCTATCGAGACTACTTATTGCACTCTTCGCTCTTTGAGGTTGACTCTTCCTTAGTTTTATATCGGTGATGGTTGGGTTATTAAAGGAGTATCAGGGTATCTCTAGACAATAACCCTCGTTTATATATAGGTGACAATAGTTTAGGTGACACTCTCAGCCTTGTATCCAGGTCCTCTCCTAAGACCTTAACTTGTCCATCACACCTTCCAACCCCAACAATGGATAGTTTTCTCTCCACAGTCCACAGCAGGATCCGCACCAGGAGTATGATGAGGCTGAAAATAATAAATAAACAAAGCGACAATCAAAATTAAGCTGCTGGTTAAAGGTGTATTTATTATTCTAAGTAAACCCATTGATCATGACAAATTCTTTGTGGTAACGTAGTAATCAGGGAAAATGCTCTCTTCTCGGTTTCAACATTTTGAACACAGCATATGAAACATTGAAGATAATTATATTGCGCTTTTTGCATATAACCGTATTGCAATCGAATATTTTGTGGAACATCATAGGGGAATGAATTCTAATAAGATTACAGAATAAAGTATTCTAGGATCAAGAAAATTATGTCTTAGCTATCTGGATAACAGACATTTAGCAGTCACTCTGCAGTTAAAAAAAAATACTTGAAATTCGATTTTAATTTTGTATTGAAAAGCAAGGTCAACATCAACGTTTATACAAGGTTTCCCAACACTATCGACCCAAACATCACCTGGTTATTTTTCAAGTAAAAGCAAACAAAATTTAACATATGGTTTATGATCCTACCTTGCTTGGTTTTCCGTTTGTCCCTAAAATACTGTAGAGTTTACTTAACAATTAACACACTTTAAGCCAATTGTTGAAGATAGGTAAATTTTTATTAAGAAAACTCTCGTTTACTCAGCAGGGTTCTTACAACCATATCTCAACAAAATTCAAGGACTTTTCAAGGACTTTTTAAGGACCTTTCATGGTTTTTAAGGACCACGAGAAGTAACTATATTTTCCGTACATACATTGGTTACAATTTTGTTGTTTAAAAAAAGAATAACTTAGTAGGTTTATCCAGAATGGATAACACTTTGCATTGGGCCTAACACTAGTTTGAAATTTGAATTCTCAACAATTTAGCCTAAATAATTAAACTGAGAGTCATATGAAAATGTGTGAGTGAATAATAACATTGTCAAAGTTATGGTTCACAATTCATAACGAGGTGACACATTGAGGATCGTAATTGCTCAGGCCTATGTATGAACAAAATTTTGTATCCACAAATTAATGAGTTATTTAACCGTAGTACTTAGAAACGTGTTAGTTTCATACAATGTTTAGAATAGCCCTCAAAAAAATTATGGCTTGTGTATAACAAACAAGTACCCGGTATTTTTAACGCACAAACAAGAACCAAATATACAAAATAACAAAAGAAAGTAATACAAATTTGTTTCTAAATCTTTAATGTTGATTACACAGTGTCCATTATAGCTGTCTAGTAGCCTACGGTATGCATGCAGCTGCAGTACCTTCACATTACGTTCTTCAATTAGCTTTAAAATATGTGTGCAAGAATCTTAAACATTTACGGTAATATTAAACATTTCACGGTACTCAAGGAGACAATACCTACATTCCCACAAAATTCAAGGACTTTTCAAGGACCATACTAAAAAAAATATGAAATTTCAGAACTTTTCAAGGCCTTTAAGACCAGGGGTTAAATTTCAAGGACTTTCAAGGACCAAAGGACCCTGACTCAGTTATTTGCTCTCCTATGTTTGTAATAAAACCGTATAAATAATTAAATTTTAAATTTTTTGTAGTCTGTTAAAAATCTATTTTTTAATTCCAATTTTAGAGATATTTATTACTGAAAATTTTAATGACCGTCTTTTTTCTAACAAGAAGTGATGCAATTTAGAAATTTTCAGTTAAAATGTAACAGACAAAAGTAAAGCACCATGCAAAGTTTTAATTTCATATTCTTACCGGGAAGATAATGAATATTTATTTAAAAACAAGAGGTAGACAGATAGAAAATTAAGCAAGATACGACTTCAATAGCAAGATGGTGTACATTAAATGACAAATTTTATTTGTTTCAACCTTAAGAACCAGGTGAAGTTTGGGTCTATAATTTTGAGACACCCTGTGGAATTAGGTTAGTTTAGTCCCGAAGATTGTCTGATAGCTATTATATTTTACTCGCGCAACTTTCCCTGTATGTTATTCGTTACAAAACCTACATCTCTGATAAGATAATTTGGAGCCTGTTCAGTGGGAATGTACGTGTGTGTACCAACACAACACATCCCCGAAATTTATCACACCTAAGCCCTGAGGATTACGGGGGCCCCGTCTATGGCGTTAACCCCCTCCCCCACCACCCCCCCCAACACCAGTCCTACCACACAGGTGCACACGGTGCCACCCCAACACAGAGATAATATTATCAAACTGACACGTGAGGGTGAGGGTTGATTAAGGTGATTAATTATCAAATGTTGTTCTGTTCATAATTTACAGGGCGGTCCTGCAGTATAGTTAAGATAATTCCAAATTATTAAAAATGACTGCAGTGTTGTTCACAAATAATAAAATCGTAGAATTTTGTCATCGTACGTTATTAAATAGTAAAATTTATATTTTGGCCTACATTCTTTGGAACTTTACTGAAGTAAATACAGTAGATCTAAGGAGGATGTTGTTAAAGATGGTTATAAAATAACTAAACTCTTCACCAATCAAAATCTCCATAAAAAAATAAAATTTTAATCGAAGAAAGAATTAATCAGTAATGAATATTTGTGGTTAAACCTAGCACGATTGTGCCTAGTATTATGGAAGGTATTCAAATTAATCTGTCTCCAACAGAGATAGTTTTTTAACGAGATAATGTTCGATTGACTGCGCTAATGTTTAATAAACGTGATAATTTATTCTCTTAAATACCCTTAATTACAATGCTAATTGGAGGAAAAGTTCAAGTATCCAATAATTATTCAGTGTTTGTCATTTCGGAGTGGAATAAATGTTTTTATTTTGCACTTGCAAATATTCAGTGGCTACGTTTTTTAACGCCAACAAAACTGAAAAAAGTTCCGTCTAAACAAGTCCTATTTGGATCTAAATGCTTAATAGTATATTGCGTTAAGAGCCAAAAATGGCGTTTTTTCCATCGTGTCGTAGCCTCGTAAAGTAGCTCAGTTTTTCCTTCGTTTTTGCTTCGTTTTCTGCCATCGTTTTTCGCCTCGAGATCGTGTTTCAAGTTCGGAACGGAGTCGAGAACTTGATCAAGAGTAAGCAAAACTTTTTGGCCGAGTCACGAACAATATTTTTCATCACAGTACCCTGTGCAATAAAATCTAAACAAATTTAAAAATTGTTTTTCGCCCCTTAACAAATAAAATATACCTTAAACAACTTAGCGGTATTTACTGCTTGTGTCTCCAACACTTCACACCAGCTACCGGTTACAACAATTGGCTTCCAGTGAAAGAAATTCTCGACCATAGGGCGCAAAAGCATAGTTTTCGTTGTTAGAAGTGAGGGACGAACACAGGTGAAATTGATGTGGTGTGGGGAAAAATCTATTTATTTAATAATGACTCGTAAATTGTACTAAACAATATATATATAGTTCGCCAAAACGATAAGAGTTGTTAATTGAGTTCATGATGAGATAAGAGTTGTAGGTTGAATACTTAACAACTTACAAAAATTAACATATATGTAAACTTCCCTTAAAAAATGCTATACACTCTAGAGGCAGGAGGGACGTTTTCTTGCCATTGAATGAATCTGCTTTTAACGATACATAAAATAACCCCCGTCGCAGCAGACCTGCGTACTCAGCGAATTTCCAAAGAATCTTGAGATTTTGCATTTTCCCCATAAACACCATAGGAATGAGTATGTAGGTTTGTTTGCATGGGATGTTGTTAGAAAATTTTAGTTTTGTTAGAAAATGTAATAGTTAGATAAGGTAAATATGAAATTGTATCAATATTCGACATTTTTAAATTTTCCCCATAAACCCCATGGGGGTGAGTATGAAGGATTGCCGCCATATAGGTGTTGTAAGCAAATTTCAGTTAAACCCTACCTAGTAAATGTACATACAAAATTTTATCAAGTTATTCCAATAAATAAGTGAGATAACAGGGGTTTGTTAATTCCCCATAAAAATTAACATATTATGGGCTCAGCTTGGAAAACCTATTTTTGGATTTTCTCCGAAACCTGTTAAGCCATGTTAAAAATTCAAAATACTAAATTGTTTGTTTTTGAAGCTCTGTTAAATGTTTTCAGTTAAAATTGTTGAATTTTAAAAACTAAGGTCCAAAAATGCCAAAAACCAATTTTTTACCCCTTTGAAACCCCATAAAACCCCGTTCCCATAACCCAATCATGCTTGTTTGCGAACTCATGAAAATTTTCATTTCATCAAAATCGGAGGTCCCTTACAAAAGTTATCAGTATCACGGACACACACACACACACACACACACACACACATATATATATATATATATATATATATATATATATATATATATATATGATATACATATATATATATATATATATATATATATATACACATATACATATATATGAAAATGAACGAACGGTATTTTTGGCTTCTGGGGACCTCAAAATGAAAAAGTAACATGGTCGTGGGCTTAGATCTTACCATGGCTACTACCGTAATAGCGTATTCCCTATAGGGAAATTCGCTAAAAGGTGAATGGGAATATACTATGAATAAAATAAACGTGTATTCTCATTTTCGTAGTATTCGTTTCAAGTTAAGGATTATAGAGAATCCCCAAACAGACACGCGGCTAAGCCATCGTAATACGCGTACATTACGGGGATGGGGGAGAGTGTTGTCGAGGTTTGGCGGATTGTACTGAGCAGTGGGGGGAGGGGGCGTTCTTGACAGCAACAAGTCAAAATTACATTGACGCGGCGATGATATTTGATATCAAAACATTGATTTAAACTAAGCCTCAATCAACCATTAAAGGTATTCACTATTTTTAAGCACACTTAAGTTTCATTCTTTCTTTAATGTTTTTCTATACAATATGCAATCCTCGAACACCTAACAAACATAAATGAATAATGTATATAAAACCATTAGTTGTACTAAATTTGGCTATTTGACATTTTTCAAACAGTTTTTTCTAACAAATGTATTATTAATTCAGCATCCTCCTTTAAAATTAAAAAAATTTAATTCATTATTTCATGGCACATTATCAAGGTAAACACTAATACAGTTCAGATCACTTTTATATCCAAGCAAATCATTACTAACCAATTTGAACAAAAGCATTTGACAATAGACGCTGCGCCGCCGGCAACTTGCACGGTGATTTCTATCGGGCAAGGCGTTTAAACGCAATATAGCTACAGCGATGTGTTGCGGGTGTTGCCTACGCGGCCTCGCTGCAGGCGCTATCATCTCGCTGTTGGACCTGGCAGAACTGTTAGAAGTATGCCTACTGGAGTTTGATAACTAAAACGTATTATAAATTGTGCGATTTCATTGATTCTATACGTTTGTGTGCTTGAACTACACGGACGTGGTTTAAGCTAGGTGCTCATTATTATTTTAGTAGTAGGCGACACGAGGAGTGGGGTAAACAGTAGCCATCAGTCACAAGCTCCACGCCGCCACCGGGGCGTGTCGGACATGACGTGGATCAAGCTGACGGGTGCAACAGGGTGGAAGCCGGGTTGGAATACATAAACGGGATTACATGATGCTGAACTGAAAACTGCGCGAATGATAACTATCTATATAATGAGATTAAGAAAAGTAACGACATTAAATCACATTTACTAGGTAAAATATGAGATTTAGATATTCTTTGCATATTACTTCAAACTTACGAGAAAACCGTTGCATGTTAGTAGAAAAATAAAACAAAAATGAAACCTTATGTGTTGTGTGTATAAATTATTATCATTTATTTTGGATAGTACCCTTACAGGATAAACTGAGAATTTGAAAGAAATGGTTTTACATACAATATCATTAAAAATTGCAATTGTTGTTTTCAGAAGCGAAAGCGGGTACGAGTGGGAACATGGAGCCCGGGTACGGAACTGTACCCAGCTGCACTGGACCCTAGACGCGGCGGTGCCGAGGGTGAGGCGACAGGAGCTGATACCTCGCGCCAAGCTCAGACCCGCGGCCCAACACCACATGTGAGTACCGAGCTGTGCTAGGTGAAGGTAACTGTACCCAGCTGCACTGGACCCTAGACGCGGCGGTGCCGAGGGCGAGGCGACAGGAGCTGATACCTCGCGCTAAGCTCAGACCCGCGGCCCAGCACAACATGTGAGTACCGAGCTGTGCTAGGTGAAGGTAACTGTACCCAGCTGCACTGGACCCTAGACGCGGCGGTGCCGAGGGTGAGGCGACAGGAGCTGATACCTCGCGCCAAGCTCAGACCCGCGGCCCAGCACAACATGTGAGTACCGAGCTGTGCTAGGTGAAGGTAACTGTACCCAGCTGCACTGGACCCTAGACGCGGCGGTGCCGAGGGTGAGGCGACAGGAGCTGATACCTCGCGCCAAGCTCAGACCCGCGGCCCAACACAACATGTGAGTACCGAGCTGTGCTAGGTGAAGGTAACTGTACCCAGCTGCACTGGACCCTAGACGCGGCAGTGCCGAGGGTGAGGCGACAGGAGCTGATACCTCGCGCCAAGCTCAGACCCGCGGCCCAACACAACATGTGAGTACCGAGCTGTGCTAGGTGAAGGTAACTGTACCCAGCTGCACTGGACCCTAGACGCGGCGGTGCCGAGGGTGAGGCGACAGGAGCTGATACCTCGCGCCGAGCTCAGACCCGCGGCCCAGCACAACATGTGAGTACCGAGCTGTGCTAGGTGAAGGTAACTGTACCCAGCTGCAATGGACCCTAGACGCGGCGGTGCCGAGGGCGAGGCGACAGGAGCTGATACCTCGCGCTAAGCTCAGACCCGCGGCCCAGCACAACATGTGAGTACCGAGCTGTGCTAGGTGAAGGTAACTGTACCCAGCTGCACTGGACCCTAGACGCGGCGGTGCCGAGGGCGAGGCGACAGGAGCTGATACTTCGCGCCAAGCTCAGACCCGCGGCCCAGCACAACATGTGAGTACCGAGCTGTGCTAGGTGAAGGTAACTGTACCCAGCTGCACTGGACCCTAGACGTGGCGGTGCCGAGGGTGAGGCGACAGGAGCTGATACCTCGCGCCAAGCTCAGACCCGCGGCCCAGCACAACATGTGAGTACCGAGCTGTGCTAGGTGAAGGTAACTGTACCCAGCTGCACTGGACCCTAGACGCGGCGGTGCCGAGGGTGAGGCGACAGGAGCTGATACCTCGCGCCGAGCTCAGACCCGCGGCCCAGCACAACATGTGAGTACCGAGCTGTGCTAGATGAAGGTGACTGTACCCAGCTGCACTGGACCCTAGACGCGGCGGTGCCGAGGGTGAGGCGACAGGAGCTGATACCTCGCACCAAGCTCAGACCCGCGGCCCAACACAACATGTGAGTACCGAGCTGTGCTAGGTGAAGGTAACTGTACCCAGCTGCACTGGACCCTAGACGCGGCGGTGCCGAGGGCGAGGCGACAGGAGCTGATACCTCGCGCCAAGCTCAGACCCGCGGCCCAGCACAACATGTGAGTACCGAGCTGTGCTAGGTGAAGGTAACTGTACCCAGCTGCACTGGACCCTAGACGTGGCGGTGCCGAGGGTGAGGCGACAGGAGCTGATACCTCGCGCCAAGCTCAGACCCGCGGCCCAGCACAACATGTGAGTACCGAGCTGTGCTAGGTGAAGGTAACTGTACCCAGCTGCACTGGACCCTAGACGCGGCGGTGCCGAGGGTGAGGCGACAGGAGCTGATACCTCGCGCCAAGCTCAGACCCGCGGCCCAGCACAACATGTGAGTACCGAGCTGTGCTAGGTGAAGGTAACTGTACCCAGCTGCACTGGACCCTAGACGCGGCGGTGCCGAGGGTGAGGCGACAGGAACTGATACCTCGCGCCAAGCTCAGACCCGCGGCCCAGCACAACATGTGAGTACCGAGCTGTGCTAGGTGAAGGTAACTGTACCCAGCTGCACTGGACCCTAGACGCGGCGGTGCCGAGGGTGAGGCGACAGGAGCTGATACCTCGCGTCAAGCTCAGACCCGCGGCCCAGCACAACATGTGAGTACCGAGCTGTGCTAGGTGAAGGTAACTGTACCCAGCTGCACTGGACCCTAGACGCGGCGGTGCCGAGGGCGAGGCGACAGGAGCTGATACCTCGCGCTAAGCTCAGACCCGCGGCCCAGCACAACATGTGAGTACCGAGCTGTGCTAGGTGAAGGCAACTGTACCCAGCTGCACTGGACCCTAGACGCGGCGGTGCCGAGGGTGAGGCGACAGGAGCAGATACCTCGCGCCAAGCTCAGACCCGCGGCCCAGCACAACATGTGAGTACCGAGCTGTGCTAGGTGAAGGTAACTGTACCCAGCTGCACTGGACCCTAGACGCGGCGGTGCCGAGGGTGAGGCGACAGGAGCTGATACCTCGCGCCAAGCTCAGACCCGCGGCCCAGCACAACATGTGAGTACCGAGCTGTGCTAGGTGAAGGTAACTGTACCCAGCTGCACTGGACCCTAGACGCGGCGGTGCCGAGGGTGAGGCGACAGGAGCTGATACCTCGCGCCGAGCTCAGACCCGCCGCCCAGCACAACATGTGAGTACCGAGCTGTGCTAGGTGAAGGTAACTGTACCCAGCTGCACTGGACCCTAGACGCGGCGGTGCCGAGGGTGAGGCGACAGGAGCTGATACCTCGCGCCAATCTCAGACCCGTGGCCCAGCACAACATGTGAGTACCGAGCTGTGCTAGGTGAAGGTAACTGTACCCAGCTGCACTGGACCTTAGACGCGGCGGTGCCGAGGGTGAGGCGACAGGAGCTGATACCTCGCGCCAAGCTCAGACCCGCGGCCCAGCACAACATGTGAGTACTGAGCTGTGCTAGGTGAAGGTAACTGTACCCAGCTGCACTGGACCCTAGACGCGGCGGTGCCGAGGGTGAGGCGACAGGAGCTGATACCTCGCGCCGAGCTCAGACCCGCGGCCCAGCACAACATGTGAGTACCGAGCTGTGCTAGGTGAAGGCAACTGTACCCAGCTGCACTGGACCCTAGACGCGGCGGTGCCGAGGGTGAGGCGACAGGAGCTGATACCTCGCGCCGAGCTCAGACCCGCGGCCCAGCACAACATGTGAGTACTGAGCTGTGCTAGGTGAAGGTAACTGTACCCAGCTGCACTGGACCCTAGACGCGGCGGTGCCGAGGGTGAGGCGACAGGAGCTGATACCTCGCGCCGAGCTCAGACCCGCGGCCCAGCACAACATGTGAGTACCGAGCTGTGCTAGATGAAGGTGACTGTACCCAGCTGCACTGGACCCTAGACGCGGCGGTGCCGAGGGTGAGGCGACAGGAGCTGATACCTCGCGCCAAGCTCAGACCCGCGGCCCAGCACAACATGTGAGTACCGAGCTGTGCTAGGTGAAGGTAACTGTACCCAGCTGCACTGGACCCTAGACGCTGCGGTGCCGAGGGTGAGGCGACAGGAGCTGATACCTCGCGCCAAGCTCAGACCCGCGGCCCAACACAACATGTGAGTACCGAGCTGTGCTAGATGAAGGTAACTGTACCCAGCTGCACTGGACCCTAGACGCGGCGGTGCCGAGGGTGAGGCGACAGGAGCTGATACCTCGCGCCGAGCTCAGACCCGCGGCCCAGTACAACATGTGAGTACCGAGCTGTGCTAGATGAAGGTAACTGTACCCAGCTGCACTGGACCTTAGACGCGGCGGTGCCGAGGGTGAGGCGACAGGAGCTGATAGCTCGCGCCAAGCTCAGACCCGCGGCCCAGCACAACATGTGAGTACCGAGCTGTGCTAGGTGAAGGTAACTGTACCCAGCTGCACTGGACCCTAGACGCTGCGGTGCCGAGGGTGAGGCGACAGGAGCTGATACCTCGCGCCAAGCTCAGACCCGCGGCCCAACACAACATGTGAGTACCGAGAATAAAGAGCTTAAAGAGTGCTGGAAATCAGACGTTAGAGGCTATACCCTTAAGAAAACCAAAATCCAATCTTCAACAATGAAAGATATTCCCTGATAACTTCAAAATAGCGATACCAATGTTTAAGAAAGGTGATCCATCAGATATTCGAGTAATTACCGTCCTATTGTTCTTCTTCCTATCTTAGGTGAAATCATTGAAACACTTTTTTTGACTAGACTTACCTCCTTTTTGGACGATAGCAAAATTCTTTCAAAAGCTCAATTTGGATTCAGAGAAGGTTTTAGTACACTACATGCTATGAATAAGTTAGTTGAATCATTGTAACTGGACTTGAAAAACACCATTAGGCAACAAGTATATTTTTGGATCATGCTTAGTATTAAAAAAACTTGATCGATATGGTATTTTGGGATCTCCTTTCAAATGGGTTAAATCCTACCTTGAAGGAAGAAAGAACTCAACAAGTATTAATAGAAAATAAATTATCTAATACAGAAAATATAGCACATGGTTTCGCCCAAGGCTCAATCCTTGGACCGGTGTTATTCTTACTTTATGTAAACAATTTAGAAAAAAATAGTTAATGTTGAGCAAATCACTCAATATGCAGATGATACAACTCTAAGTTTTACAGTTGATACAGCTGAAAATATTGAGAGGGTATTGTTCACACAGGCTAATTGTTGTGTTCAGTTTTTTTTTACAGTTTAAACTTAAAAGTAAATAATTCCAAATAAACCTGCATAAATTTTAATTTAGGTAATATCATGGATAAAAGTAAGAACCCAGTAATAATGATTAATGAACATATTTTAGAACAAGTCAATTCTGTAAAAACTCGTACCTGGGATTAAATTTGGGGCAAAATTTATTATGGGAATACCACATTGACTATGTATGCAAAAAGGTTTCTTCAGAAACCACATTTCACAAGCCCAAAATTTTAAAAAGTGCTTATAATAATCTTGGGTTAGATATCCTACCTCTATGGGGAGGAGCTTGTGCTGGATGTTTTCAAGAGTATTCATAATTCAAAAGAAATGTGTACAAATCTTAGCAAAGATAGGTAAAAGAGAATCATGCCGACCAGCTTTTCGGGATATGGACATTTTAACACTAGCTGGTTTATACATTTATCAAACCATTAACTTTTTTTCTGACAAAAAATCAGTTCAAAACAAGGTACGAATTTACATGACTATGACACCAGAAACAAAAACTAATTTCTAACTGATTTCAGCCGACTTAAAATTTACCATATTACCATGTTATGCAGGGTGTAAAATTTTTAACCATCTACCTGATAACATTAAAAAGATTAATGATGATACTAAATTATTTAGGAAACAACTAAAAAATTATTGGATAATGCTTTTAATAGTGTAGAAGAATTTATAAATAATAATCATACACACACGTAAAATTTTATTTATTGCTTTTCATAAACTAGCGTTTTGCAACAATTGAATCAATTTAAACTGGTGGCTCTGTCTGTTTAAGACAAAATATAGCCAACGCAATATTCACATTAGTGTACATGACTTAAATAAATAAATTTAAACTGTTAAACAATTTGCGGTTTGAACAACAATATAGGAAATACCAGCAGAATAGGAAATACAAGAGCAGGGAAAAAGTTTGAAAAGACCCGACTTAAATCAATAGTGACAAATGGAGGTATTGAGTGATATGAAAGAGTAAATAGATTCTTCCACAGAAAATAAGAGATGAAAATAATTTATGTAGGTCTAAACCGATAGCTCGATGAGCTTCCGCAATGCGGGCTCATTAGGTCTCGATGTCCAAAACACCCCCCACCCCCCAAAACTGTCATCGGCCACCACCCTGCCCTCGAGTGGGTCAACACGGCCTATTGGCGGAAATATTTGGGGGTTAAACCGACCCATCGATTAACCAGAGCATAAGAAATTGCTCGATTGAGCGTACTTTACTGAGAAAAGCTTGTACATCTAACTTACTTACTAACTTACTTTAACCTACGGCACATTTGAAAGCAGAATTCTTAGAGCAATGACCCCCCAAAGAACATAAAATTAATTGTTAAACCAAAATTTTTCAAATCGCGATAGCGCAAATCTATTTTTACCCAAGTACTATAAACTGAAGATTAATACTAATGAAAATACAAAATATACTTTCTTTATTAAATTTAAACATATTTGTATTCATCTGCAGCTTATGTTAAAATGGTTAATTTAACACGTGGTTAATGTTTAAATTGTGTTTATTTAACACAGTTAACATTGCAATTTTAACGTGTGAGAAAATGTTCCATGTCGGAATATTTGTCAACGTTGTGAAAGATCTTCAAGCATGAAAACATGTTACAGTAACGCAGTATATAGAGCACTTTCTTGTTGCTCACCTAGTCCCTTATCGCTTAACCAATATTTATACTGTCACTTAATCTCTCCTCTGTTTACTTCCTTGAGCAAGGTGCCTCAATTCTGCTGACACGAGTGTCTAAGCGGTTTTTGAGACAGCGAACAAACTAGTTGGCGAGTAAAATTTTAATTAAAAGTAATAAAAAAATATTAACGAGGTGTTGACATAAAATTCTTGTAAAATAATAATTAATTGAAAACACTATATTTTACTTTTGATTTTTTTTCCAAGCAGCAATGAATAAAATAATAATTTCCTAGAACCCATTTAGGCAATCTTTTCTAAAAACTATAACATTAAAATGTGGCAAAAGGTATTCCTATTGTGGGTAAAACAAACAATACTAGGCCTTAAATCTCATTGTTGATACGGTTTTCATCATGTTGGGAAATCTATAAAAAATAAAAACAATAGACAATTATTATCTACTTAATATAATGCAATACAATGCAATAGCTAACAATGTAAGAATTAATCTCAAAGAAATGTTACTTACAATTAATCTTATTCTTCTAATCATACCTGTGAACAAAAACGACCAATTAATTATACTGTCAGTTACGTAATTCTTACATAATAGTGCAGAAATATTTTTTACCACGGAAGCACGATAATGAGTTTGTATGTTTACGTAATGAATTCAGGCGGAAGTTAAAGATGACGACATCTAAAATCTAAAAGGAGAAATACATTCATGAACTCTCATAGTAGATGAACAAAATCTAGTAAAGTAAGAAATATTTATTGACAACAGTGTAACAATTAAGACACTCTGCGTCATGCACTCCGCTAATAGCTCCATCATCCTCGGTTGTAACAATTGCGGGACAATATTTAACGACCGCGAGACTTTAAGGCCAGCAACGCCGTAAACGACTGCTACTGCCGGTGAATCGGTGGCGGTAATTACGCATCGGGAGGTCGTTAACGATGCCTGCCTGCCCACGTCCGTATCGTCAACGATAATCTGTTATTTACGTGCGGAAGTAAATCTAAAACACAAGTGCAAAGTGGCGACCTTGAACGTGTTATGGGGTTTTAATAGCTCATATATAAACCGGATGTAATAATTGTATTTTTGTTAAGGAGAGAAAACTTTATCAGTTTAACACCAGGGTCTTTTTTAGATGTTCGTTCGAAAACAATAATGGATAAATTACACTGCGATTGCCCAAGTAAGAGACTAAGAAAGAAGCAACGATTTCAAGGTGTGGGTAATGCTGTTTATAGTAAGGTTAATGGAAATAGTCCAATGTGAGTTGTCGCATTGTTGCCACATCTACCCAGAAACATATGTTTATGCGATGTTACACGTTGTAAATTTAACCCTAATGACAACAGTGCAGGGCGAGAGAGGGTGAGGGGGGGCACAGCTGTTAAAATTTCCATCGGACTATTTGCATGGATCTTACAATTAAATAATGATAATTAATAACTTAAAGTACTCTACTAGGATTTTTGCTGAAGAAAAAATACCAGTAATCCAGTAAAATTAAAGTTTATATTTGACACTTAAATCCTCTAAGTTAACGTTGATATCACACATAAATCCGACTAAGGAAGATCCCCACCCAAGGTTCTGCCAATGTTATGTACCTTCGGCAAACTAAAAGCCCCGAGCAGACAGGGTTAACCTATGAAACTTGGAAATGTCAAATACGTCAAACTCGGAGGGGTTTCAACTAGCAACACTTCAGGTTAACATCAACTTCATGACGAGTTATTGATTGAATACGAATTTTTTAAAAGATAAACCATCTTTAACAACACTACCGTAAACAAACCTATCTTGTTAAATAAGTAGCATAATAAACTGTTATCATTCTGCACGAAATCCACCTTTTTTTGTTCACTATATAGTACGCAAAACTAAACTTTTTTGTTATTCAACGTTACAAATCGTAAAACGTAAAACCGTCAGCTGTTTGCAAACTTACATACATGATAGAACCGTTTCTCACCATACGTTATAAACAGAAAACTATATTTTCCGGAATGTTTGCCCAACCCATCGGGAATCGACTAGTTTCGATCACAGCTGACTGTCCCGAAAAGTATTGTTTGTAAATAACATAAACGTAAACACTGTATTAACTGTAGGCCTATGTATAAAATAAACATAAACTGTAAACACTTTTAATTAACACTGATTAGCTTAATATTGCGAAAATTGAAACTGAAGTTCAATAAATATTATGATATAATTATAACATAATCTTGTGTTACATATGTGCCTTTGATCGTCTCAAATTTTTCCTCACTGCCATTAAAATATTTGAATAGAATGGTTAAATAGTGGATTGAACTATTTCATTTAGTTGCTAACAATAACGGGTAAATTAATGATAACAGTATTATCCGATGATGAGCGGTTTTAACGATATTAGTCCCATCCAGTCTAGGTTGATGGAGAAGGATTAGGCGTCAGGTGTTCCGACGACGGTATAGCACAGTATATTGAACGCTGCTCTATACTACATTATAGCACATCGTTAGAGTATAGGCACTCAATGGTGCATAGGTTTACAACAAATGAACCGGGGTGGCTTTGAAAACGAGCCAAGTGTGGATATGTTCAACACTTTATACCGGATTTAAATAATTAGGTTAAACACAGAGATATATCTACGTGTAACTAAAAGTTAGGCGCTAATGAATGACTTGAAAAATCTATGAATTTATCTTTCACTGCATTATATCATAGGTGTTATTTTCGAAATTTCAGAATCATAAAAGAATGTTGATTCATCATAGTCGCATGTAGTTAGAAACTATTCTTATGTACACTTTCACTTCAAGTTGTTTAAATATTTGTAGCCAACGTATTTTAATATTAAATTGCGAATATTTAGTTCTGGGTTTTATTTAACTCGATTCATATTTCTACATGTTATGTAAATTTTTTAAGTAATTATTTTTTTACTGCAATTTGGCGGATGCAAGATATTGCAATAAGCCTAATGCGTCAAAAAAAAAAAAAAAAAAAAAAAAAAAAAAACAGAATATAACAAGAAGGATTGCGCCTAAATAAACATAGCCTCTTTTTCCGAAAGGGAAGTCAAATCAAAAATATGTTTATGAGGTTGTAAATACTATAGCCTACACAAAACGGTAATGTTTGCATCGTCATGAGGTCAAAATAGGGGTTGAGGGCAGATTGCATATGCTGGAATATGTTCAGAGGCCTATTACCCTTCCCTCTCGGAGAAAGTGGGAAATAAAAGCTCGATTCGGGAAATTGGCCCGAGAAGTGAGGTCTATAAAAGGAGGCTGCACGTCCACTTATCACAAGGTTTACGATAGCGGCAAAGCGTGATGATGTACTGTATACTCAAATCCTGCAATGAGGTAAATAAAAAAGAATGAATTCATAAGAATGGGACAAAAACTCTTCTCTTTCAAATTCCTTAAAATTACTGTGATATTAATATTATGGATTACTTTCTAACTTTCTGTCAACGATGCAAAGTGATTTAACGACTCTACAACGAATCAAGATTAAATTAAATGCTAATGTATTTGGTAAAATGTCTGATGAATGCGTAAGCACACTTTCATTGCAACACTTACACTAGATCGAAAATCAGTTTGAAACTAGACTATTTTATTTAAATAATATACAGCATCAATCAACGCATTTTTTCACAATATCCCAAAATAACATCCGTAAGTCAGCGTATTAAACGCAGTAAACTGTAAGTCACCCGTAACGTATTTCACCTTAATAAATAGCATTGGTATTTACATTACTTTACAAAAAGCGCATCATGAGGTCTTGCACAATGTTTCTTTCTGATCATAGCCTTCACGAGGTTATAGCGCACTATCGATTAGGATCCTTTTCATTTTGTGAAATGTAAAGGGTTCTGTTAAAAAGTTATTGTCCCAGTAAGTTGAAATTGTATGGATAGCTAAGTGGTTGTAGAGCTCACCTTCTATACCGGAGGTTGCGGTTCGATCTTCATAAAATCGTGTAGCTTCTTATAGGTTCGAGACTTAACAGTCATCTTCACCTTTATGGGCTGGTAGCCCATTCATTGTTGCGCAGTCGGCAATGTTAACCATACGGCTTTTATGATAAAACATGGTATTTTATTTCCCAGTTTCGGACGCCGTTTTTCAACCGATTTTCTTTAAACTTGGCAAGTGTTTAGTTAAATAGTTATATTAGGCCTCTCATACTTCGAAATTTTGAAAATTTAACAAATATTACTCTCTGTGACATTGCAAAGTAACTCGATTTTCTTTGGTAATATTTGTTAAATTTTCAAAATTTTGAGGTATGAGGGGCCTAATATAACTATTCAACTAAACACTTACCAAGTTTAAAGAAAATCGGTTGAAAAACGACGTCCGAAACCGGGGAATAAAATACGATGTTTTGCATTAAAAGCCGTATGGTTAACATTGCAGACTGCGCAACAATAGGCTACTGGCCCAAAGGTGAAAATGACTCTTAACCCAGCTTCCCTTCGTTTGGAGGCTATTGATTAATGTCAATGTCTAAAGAATCGGCCTTTGTTGGTCTCATACAGTAACAAAACTTCACAAGGCTTACACACATTCAAAACTCATCCTTAATTCATATTTGCTTAAAAATTCGCAATGATAGCGACGGTGTCCTACAAACTGATTATTAATTGTCAGTTTTCCACCACCGGCCCCGGTTCGCCACCTCGCGGTACCCCGTCGCCACGCTCAGCTGATCGTCGCTGTTATTTACAGTGTGTGTACCTTAGGTATCAGCGCCTCGCCAAGGCCCCGATGACGTCACTGAGTCACATGTCTCTGTTACAGCTGGCGGACGATGAGCAGCTCCAGTGACTGCAGCGCCGCCAGGCGGCCGGGACGACAACCAGCGGACACCGGCGGAGCGCAGGTAACTGATAACTACTCAAGGTCTCTAGAGGAAAAAGCATAACTTCTTCCTAAGATCAGCTGAATAGCTATTTTTTGTGTTCCGGATATGAAGCGTCAAAACAACACCTCCTAGAGTTATAAGAGATTCTCTTATTATTCTAGGAGCTGTTGGTCAAAACTAAAATGGAAGTCAAGTTACGTTATAATATTTACCATTACACAGCTGATTGAAAAAGAGAATGAAACAGTCTTGCCACGCGTACGATATTTACCGTAACGACACCATATTACTCTATTTTACGTTTTGATTATTAGTTAATAACGAACCATTAGGTAATGACCAAATTAACAATTATCAATCGAGGTAAATCTAAAACCATAAATTCTGCCTAAGTTTGCTTTGAAATTCCTTATTTCAGTAATAGTTGAGACAAAAATCTCCAACGCAAACGAGAACAATTGTTGTTTCCTGCAGCGTTGGCAACACTTGCAGGTAACAAAGAGTAAATTGGTTTTTTAACACTTTTTTAACCAACAAAAACTCTGTGGCGACATCCACGGATGTCGCAGAAACTGATAGCATTGCTCTTATGGGATGTAGCTCACCTGGCTCTACAGTCATCTTGATAACTACTAGGGGTCCCCTCTGGGAGGTAACTAACCGGTACAGTTATCTGCTAGGTCGACTTAGCTATTTGTCCAGCAGGTAACTTTATCTGCGGCGAGTTATCGTCTAGACTGACCTAACTTAAATATTACAATGTTTAAAGTGTTGCCGTGGATAAAAGTCACCTGCCAGTAGGCCTCCAAAGACACATGGAGTGATTATTGTGACACTGCAGTTGGTAATCATCCATGAGAAACGGGGAGTTTCGACAGGGCAACTATAACCCAAAGTGACCCATATGGAAATTTTACATTTGAAATATATAAAAAAAAATATATTTGGAATATATAGTCATATATTTTCGGTTATATATAATTACTATATTTCATATAGTAGAATTATGGGACGGAGAAATATATTGCTATATATTTATTTTGTGTTGATTATGTATTTTATATATATACAAAATGTATACCTTAAAATATATTATAAATATAAATCTAGTAAATATATTCGTAATATGGTTTAATTATACTGTTAATATATTTTTAATGTATCTGAAATGTATAATACATATATATAGCACAGTGGTTTTAATATATTTAAAATATATTTAAAATGTGGTAAACATACTTAAACATACTTCAACATACTTAAAATTATATATTTGTTATATATTGGATAAACAGTAAAACTATATTTCAAATAGATTGAATATATATTTTAAATGCATTTAAAGTTAAATGGAGATATAATTTAAATATATTCACGATACATTTAAAATAGACTTGAAATATATACATGAAATATAAACTAATTACATTCATAATGTATTTAAAATACACTTGAAATGTAATAATTAATAAATTTAAAATATACTGTAAGTATATGAATTATGTATTTTAAATGCCCTAGTAATATATACATAACAATGTATTTTATAGGCCATGGAAATATATACCGGTACAGGGTGAACAACTGTGCCACAATTGTACATATCCTAAACCATGAGGTTTAGAGAAACCTTTAAGTGGGGAACAAAGGCAATTAAAAATATGAAATCCATTGTCTTGTAAATGGCCGCCATTTTCCAATATGGCGGCCAAATTTAAAATTTCTTATGGAACACTCTACATTCGATGATGTTTTTTAAATTTTCATGTAATTTTAAGACTTTTTTATTCTTTAACATGTTTCTCTAAATCTAACGGATACGGAGCAGCTCATTTAAAGCTCATTTTAGTCCCATATAAGAATAACATGGGTCAAACTTCATCTGCTCATATCTCCGAGACCATTCAGTAAAATAAGAAATACTCAAGAATAAAAATTTCTTAAACTGATGTTCTAATGTCATTTTTTCATAATAACATCAATTGTAGGCCTATAAAAATTTTATTTTTTGACCGCCATATTAGAAATAACTTAATTTATGCGTAAATGATCATTTTTATGAATGAAGTGTTCTTGAAACATAATTTTAAGACATTTTTATTCTTGAGTATTTTTTATTTTACTGAATGGTTTTGGAGATATGGGCAGATAAAGTTTTTCCTGTGTTATTCTTATGGAACTAAAAATGAAATTTAATTACCTGTAGCTCCTTAACCATTAGGTTTAGAGAAAAATGTCAAAGAATAAAAATGTCTTACAATTATATTGACATTTAAAAAACACCATGAAATGTAGGGTGTTCAGCCATTCCGTATAAAAGAGGAATTTGAGGAAAAAATAATTTTTAATATTATAAATAAACTAAGTATGCATTACTATAAGGTATGAGTTAAATAAAATGAATCAAAAAAGTAAATTTCAATATTTTTATTTTTACCGCCTTTTTTGACGATCCGAAGTTGCTATATTGAAGACACGGATTACCCTGTGTAAAAATGCTAAAGTTTAGTGTTCTCTGGTGAAGGAACCATAGTTCATTAGAACACTAGACTGTGACCAGTTTGCAGAAGAGGTTATGATCAAGTGACACTACCAAAATGAATGATCAGGTAAGATTTTTTACGAGTTTTTTTAAGTTCTAAAAAAAGATGGTTGCATGTAACATCCGTTACACAAAAACATGAAAAAGTTATTTTTTATATGAATGGTTTGAAGAAAAACAATGAAAGTTTCCAAAAGTAAAGTTAAGGTGTGCACATGTTAGTCTGTACCTTAACATTTACATATGTATGTTAAATTACAATTTTGTAAGAGTTTTAAATCTTGTAACATCCGTTACGTAACGGACGTTACAAGCACTAACCTGTTAATTATAGCCATTTTTAGAACAGTTACAATAAATTTTTGAAACATTTACAATTATTAACTTCACTGTATTGAATTCTAAGAGATTACCAGCAATTCTGAACAATATTAAACCACTAGTCCCATTATTTCATGAAAATAGAACTTTTTCATTGCCTAGCTGGTCTGTTTTTATTTAGTGGTACGGTACTAATTGTAATAGAAATTTAAGCCTACACTGTACGTGCCTAACACTTAAATCAGGCCTGTATACAATTTTGAATGTCTAAGCAGGCTACTGCTAGCTTGTATAACACTCTTGAATCCTTTTGCGGAGAACTAGTTTTTTGGCTGAAAAGAGTTGTATTTTTTCAGGAGCTAGGGAAGTCAAGCCAAGAAGATGCTACTAGTAAAACCCCACCTGTGTTTAAAAATAGGATGGCTAAATATTGATTTAACAAGAAACAAAATTAAAATAAATGGAAAGAGCATCTAGAAAAAGGCCAAAAAAGAAACAAAGACAACAGGATTAAAGCCAAAGAAAAAATGTCAGATGAAGAAAAGTTGAAGAAAAAAGAAGAAACTCACTTAAAATAGAATAAAGTCAAATTGGCTCTAAGAAACATGTGCTCGTCAAGTACACTACCAGTACAAGCAGTTTTACGTATAATGAACACTGCATGATAATAAACACAACCCCATTTCGTCAGTCATCGTTGTATTTGAATTTGAAAGTAAACTGATATAATTAAACAAAAAAAATAAATAAATTAAAATGACAGAAGAGAGAGAGGTTACTTTTATGAAGATAGCTGTTTGTTTTCATGAAATGAATCATATGTTAGGTAAAATTACTAAATTTTGTCTTATACTTAAAATACATTGAATCTTTAAAGTCCAATGGGTAGAAGCAAATTAAATTGAGGGTGACAAAAATTATTCCATGATGACCACAGCGAATTCCTTTTAATTTGACACCTAAATCATCAAAATCGGGTCATAAATGAAAGAGTTTTGCTGCCCACAAGAAATTCATTACGGAATTAGTACCAGATACTTACGTTATAGGTACAACTTGTAGGCCTTTAAGAAAATAAAGAAAGTGAAAGAATAACTTAAGCTTAAAGAGAGTAGCCTCTACATGTAATAAGTTTTTATTCAGTGAAGTTGTTTTTGTAATGTTGCTTTGATATTTTGGTTTAATGTTTATACAACTATATTACGCACAGTACATTATACTGATTTATAAGTTCTTGAAATTTAATAGATACCATACTTAAGTAATACAATGTATAAGACAGTCAGTAAGCCTTAAGTGATGACACTGTATTATCTATCTAAAATTTAGGATGTACAAGGTGTGTGTGTGTGTTCTTATGTAAGAGTAAATGAATTTTATATTATAAAATCTTCAGTAATAAATAATTGTTTGCATAAAAATCTAACTCATTCTTTATTATATACCTTAGCTTATGTTTTAAATCTGAAATTTGTAAGTGCATTTAATTTTATTGGTAATTTTACCAGGGGGAAAATTTTGTAACATCCGTTACAAATTCCATGTAACATCCGTTACAAAGGAAAATAATTTGTATAAACTATTGTAATATTTGAAGAGTTTTAATTTGTGGTTGAAAATGAAGTATATATGTTATACACAGCTGACAAAAATTGACATTTCCATTGATGTTATGGATGGACTGAATTTTAGTTAAATATCCATACACTACAGTTGCCTGTTCCCAATTTTGTAACATCCGTTACACGACAAAATAATGTTTTATTTGTTTATTCATTAATGAAACATACCCAAACTTACACCCCTTATTAAGGCCAACCTTATTTACCTACTGCAAGTTCTAAAATGGATAATTAATCATATTTAAAGTCAATATTAACATTTTAATAGTGTAAATGTAACATCCGGCACATACGGAATGGCTGTGTTCCATAAGAAAATTTTAAGTTGGCCGCCATATTGGAAATGGCGGCCATTTAGAAGAAAATGGAATTAATATTTTTTATTGCCTCAAAAAATAAGTGGTGTTCCCCACTTAAAGTTTTCTCTAAATCTCATAGTTTAATATATATGCCAATGGTGGCTCAGTTAAGTTGTTCACCAGTATATCATGAACTTGTAATTATAATGTGATAACTAAGCATTGACTAGCCTACATAGACATATAGCATTAGAACACCAACTTTTTAAAATTAGCATTACTAATTATATAGAATGCCTAAATTTAAAAATACCATTGTTGCTAACTAGGGCTTAGTTTCTGAAATAAAGAGTACTGGAGCTAAGGCACACTGGGGGTCTGTGGAAGGGGGGATGGTGTATGGAGTACCCCCATTGGAACAAGGGAGAGGGTCCGGAATCCTACCCTGGAAAACCATACTCAAATTGGTGCATTTTTATCAATACTGATTAGATTATGTTTTATGCAATAGCCTATTTTGTCCTGGGTAAGGTTTGGATCAATCATTATGCCAACAGTATATATTTTTTATAATTATTTATATAAATAAATTATATATATATTTTTATGTTTCAGTTAAAGAACAGTAGGCTATTTTGCTAGGCTACATAAAATATAATGAATCCTTAAGTACTAGGCTTAAAATGTTAACATTTATAAATTTAAGAAAATTATTAGGCCTAATGTAGGCCTACTATAGTTTTTCTAACGTCTACTTTAAGTAGAGGATTGAGATCTACTTAATTTGGAAAAACATAACTGTCTTCGTCATATATTGCACTTTGCTTTTTTCTTTGGGTTTGGATTGCGCGTCAAAAGAAGGTCCAAAGCCGAGTTCCCGGAACAACCGGAACCGAACAGAGAGTCAACAAGTGACAAGAGACCGGAATAGAGGAAAAAAGTTACGAAGTGTCTAACTTGTATGTAAAACTAACACGTATTACAACGTAATAAAAGAAAAATAAACACTGATTTTGCTACTTTTCCTATGTGTGTGCCACTACAGAATTGAATTATGGTTTTTTAAATGTTTTATTTGATTATAAAGGTCATATAAACTTGCCCGCTCCGCTCACTCGCCCTCTTAATTTTTGGGACAAGCTCATTCGCTTCGCTCACTCGCCAGGCCAAAGGGTGCTGCACTTTGGTATAATTTACCTTTAAATATATAACACATTGGTGTTATCTACAGTTATCAGCTGATTTTTGTTCAATTTAAAAATCTCCATAAGGAAAACATGGGAACTTTGAAGGGCTCTAGCGCGAAAACCGGTTTTTTCCCAGCTATGGGAGGAATGCCAATCGATTCCTGGTGGACAAAACTCCCATAATCAACCAAAAATAAAAAATCCTTGGAGCGAAAAAAAAGTTTGCTTGTACAAATGGAGCTTGCTTTAGAGTATAAGTACCAGGGGGACCGAGCTTAAGCTCGGTAAAATTATTACTTTCGTTTCTCTCACAAAGCTCGCTCGCTCCGCTCACTCGCCAGGCGGAAAGTTTGCTGCAAATTTGTATGATTTTCCTAAACTACAGGTTAAAGATGTAACACATTGGTTTATTTTATCTACAGGTATCAGCTGATTTTTGTTCAATTTAAAAATCTCCATAAGGATAACATGGGATCTTTGAAGGGTTCTAGCGCGAAAACCGGATTTTCCCCAGCTATGGGACCAGCTCCAATCGATTTCTGGTGGCCAAAACCCCCATATTCAATCAAAAAATCAAAAATCCTTAGAGCAAAAAAAAAAAACTTTGCCCGGACAAACGGAGCTTGTTTTAGAGTAGGCCTATATGATTTGTTTTATTTGATTTGTAATTTGTTTTATCAAAAACTAGACTATTAAAATTAAACTATAAAATTAATACTTTGTTAAGAAGAAGCAATATTAATTATGAATCAACATTGAAAATTTGAGGGGTTTGCATTAAAATAATGCAACTTTTTTTAATAGCGGTTTAAAAAATGTTTGGATATAAAGACTTTTAAAAATCTTTGTTTAGGGAAATATTTTTACTGTCATCTTGCTGCCTCAATGGCAGATCTTTCATCATAGTAATAATAATCACACACTGTACGTTAGAATGCAAAGCCCATAAGGCGTTATTCCCTTCGCTCACTTGCCTTTTCCGAAAGTTTTAATGTAGGCCTAACTTAGAACTAATGGTGCTGCTCTCTGGCATTTTGTTAAGAATCTTATAGGGAACAAAAAAAAATATATATATATGGTAGGCCTAGTTATTTCTTTACATGGTCTGAAATCAAATAGTCTAAAATCAATCCAGGAAACAAATAAACATGAATAAGTAACCAACGGTAACTTACCGGTAATTATTATGGACAGTAGGCCTAAGCATTTGACAGTTTATGACAAAAAACAAAAGTGTTTTATAGTTTTTCTTCAAGTTTATGAGGAAAATGAATAATTTTAATTTTTTATCTATTAAAGAAATTAAAGCTCATGATTCTGAAAATGTTGGTTTTTCTAGTGGAAAAGATAGAAGAAAATGTAAAAAACAGAAAAAAATATTTTTGTTTTTGAATTGGTCAAAGGGATATTGAAATAATCGATTTAATCACGCTAAACCCAAAAAATGAATAGTTTTAAAAATCCAGCAATGAATAACTTATGATGAGGCCAGAAAAGCAAAAAAATATGGATTTTTTAAACTGATCTGATATGTTTTTCCCCCTTTTTTAGGTTTTAGTACCTAATGCAAACGGATAACATTACGGTATCTTAAATATTTGAGTTCAGCTAATTTTCCCCAAAAGATTATTACATACCCTCTTGACCTATTTTAAGAGTGAATTTTTTTGAGTTTTCCAATTTTCCAGAATTTTTTTTACTTTATCACCAGGAACGACTCATTTTCAGAACTACTGGGTGATTTTGGACAGTTTGATGAAAAAATCTATTTCTAAAAAGCGCTACATAAACTGCAGAAATATCCGTAAATTACGGTAACTGAGGTAAGCGGCTGACTAAGACAACCATTATTTTGTCGTACCGTAATTTATAAGTTGCCAATAATGTGTACGGTATGTCTTGACACTTTGAGAAAGTTTGGAACCTCCTGTTTACACATAATTCTATCACATTCAGACTGAACTGGAAAAAGATTGAACCCATTCAGTAAATGTGGCTAAATAGTAAAAATCTACTAATAACACTGAGGGTTTTAAAAGTAGGCTACCTATTAGTAAGGTAGATAATTCTTTTGCACCATTAGGTATGTTAGGGGTCGTTATTAAAGGCTATATAAAGAAAAAAATTAACATAAAGCATAGAGGGCCTACACCTTTAAATTATACCCTTTCATGTGTACATGTTGTCCATACAATGCAATCAACATATGGTAATAGTATTAGGTAAGCACCACCTGACAGGGTGCTTATACAATATTGCCGGGTGTATTACTCACAATTTTTTTCAGGTAAGGATAGTACAGATCTTTGTTGAAAGGAATTACTGTAGTTACCAATACTTTTCCGCACAATTAATACCTCTATAAATAACATCAATTAATTTTTTTTAAGAGGATTAGCATAAAATGTTCATACTTTTTCGGCTGCACTTCCCCAGACGCCAAGTGGAACTATCGAATGAAAATTATCGAACGAGTCGATCAATATATTGGTCGTATTCAAACGGTAAATTATTATCTTTTAGGAATATAGGTTATTCATAACTCAATGTATCATATGATAGTTTATATAAAGTAAAAGTGTTTAGCAAAGATTTTATTACTATATTGTAACAAAGTTGATTAAAAAGTATAAACACCAAACATGATTGGGTTCCTCCAGGCAAAACTTTAACAAAAAAACAAAACAAAATATTCAAACTTTAAAAAACATCTTATATTATGAAGAAAACATCCCTCTTTTTCAATTACTGGAATATAGACTTTTTGAGGCATTAAAAAATGCCTAAATAGATCAGCTGCAGACATTTTTACATTTCTTTTAAACAGGTATTCAGCTAGGCCTAGATGCGGTCTTCTAGATGTTAGATGATTTGAGTCCTGTTTTCAATTACTTTTTATGGCCCTCCATGACAATTCTATGGTTAAAGTGATGGCAGATGTTATTGGATCTATTCAGTACGCCTACCCGATATTTTTATACCGTACATGAATTATGGATAAATTCGATTGTACATCTCGATAATTTTTAGTCGCTAAGTTATATCAATCGAATCGATTGATAATTTTCATTCGATAGTTCCACCGGGGTGTCTGCGGAAGTGCAGCAACTTGTTCTTATAGCCTATACTATTACTTTTTTTCGATAACCCGGAATTTTCACAAACTTGGACACCATTCGGTCCATCTAACTTAAGTCCGGGTAAGAACTTAGGCCTAACTTTGTAAAACGAAAACATCTGTAGAGATTATAAAAATAGCCTCTTCACAGGTGCATCGAAAAAAACAAGAAGTCTGCCGATTAATTAGATAGTGCCGTTCTACATAATTAGTTTTAACCGTGTGATTGATTCATTACAAAGGTTTACTTCATTGAGTATATTTTCTTTCAATAAAGTGATTAGGGTGTGAATAAAAGTCACTCAATTGTTTGAAACCCGCTAAAAAACCAAACTAATAAGCCTACGGCCAAGGGTACGAGCACTACCAATAACCAGTTTTTTTATGACCAAGGCTATGAGCGCAGTGGCCGCATAAGATTTTCGGTAGGCCTACATAAAAATGTTAAGTTGAATAAAAATAGAGCTGTAAATTGTGAACCCAAGGCTTATCTAGTCATACAACAAAATCCTTAAGATAATCTAGCCTAACCCTGGGGAACCCACGGTATGGGAAATTACTTTGGAAGATAGGCATAACTTAACCTACTAACTCAGGGGAGTCTACGGTTTGGAATATAGTTTGGCTAGGAAAACAGCAACAGCAATGAAAGTGTGAGAGCCTAAATTAAGTATAAGTACTTTATGTATTAAGTTAAGTAAGGGATTGACATACCAGAAAGGTCGATTAACAGTGGCATGAAACATAACAAGCTGGCTACCCAGCCTCCTAGCCACTTTTTCAATGGTGGTGTTTAATTTAAACCTATATGCCACTATCATCTTTTAATACATTCCCTAACAAATAATCCTCAACGAATTTTCATTTTCATTTTCACAACACAACGGTCGAACGGGCACTTAAATTAATTAATAAAGCAACATTCATGACAGAATGACAGTTGACTGTGTTCCGTGTTCGAGTTGACTTTGACAGTTTCAGCGCCGGGCGAGTAGGCAACATAGAAAATGTGGCATGGAGTAAGAAAGATGTTCTCACATTTGAACCGTTGATTTTATATACATTACGCTTTTCGTTTTGTAACCTTAATTTAAAGCAAAAGTTTGCTTTAAAGTTCACGCTTGGTGACCTCTGACCATTTGGCCTGCAAGAAAAGTGTTGATTTTCACTGAATATAACCAGAATTTTACATACCTTCCTTTTTTTTGGAAACATGCTGAGCATCAGGGGTAGCCTCCAATTACCAAGATAGTTGTTCCAAGAAATCTTACAACTTTTTATCTGTGATTCACCAAATCATAATGCTTTCACTAGTGAAATATACTATATTTTTATTGAATTAATTTATTCAATTTTTATTTCATTCGCTCTTATTTTTAACAGATTTTGTGGCCATCATGCAAGCCTAGAATAATTCATTGATTTTCCTATATAAGCTTATTTTAATGACGTATTATGTGTTATTTAAAATTGTTATCAACATTCTTATTTTTCCATTTGGCTCAAATTGGCATTCGAAATAAGTGCCCATAAATGTACATAAATTACATACTTAGTGTAACTTTTTACAATATGAAGTTTTACAGGGTGTTAAAAAAAAGGGTGTCTTAAAAAAATGATTTGTTTACTAGGTCAAAACAAAATTAGTTGCTTTTTTGATACGTACTTAAATGCTTATTTAAGCCTCTAGCCGCCATTTTGTTTTTACACTAAATAATTTTCATTTAATTTTAGTATAACGGATCATTGTGTTTAGTTCGTATTTGGTGTTAAACTTTATCACAGTAATGTTAGTTTTCAGGGAATTTTTTTGCTATTTGTATTTACAAAATTATGGCCATTTTAAATTAAATTTTACAACCAACGAAATGTTACCAATCAAAATATTACAAAGAACAAACTAATTAACAAATTAAACTGTCTAACAAATAATACTATGTTTATTAAGGTTTGACAACAAATAACTGAGTTAACATCTTCAACATATTTTAAAGTTATATCCATTTTGGTCAAGTAACATATGATTTAAAATAGGCATCTGCAGATATGTATTTTAAATATACATATTATATATTTTATGTATATTCTACAATATATTACAAATTATACATACTGTATGCATTATAAATATATGTTGCATTATAGTTAAAATATATCATGCTATATATTTCAAGTTTATTTTAATATACCCTTAAAATATATCTGTCGGGATATAGTCTAAATATAATAATTTTATATTATCTATATATTTCAAAATGCATTGTTATATGATATAATAAATATAATATAAATATATATATTGCATTATAGTTTAAATGTATTATGCTATATATTTCAAATATATTTTAATTTAACATTAAAATATATTTGTCAGAATATATCCTAAATATATTAATTTTACATTATCTAAATATTTCAAAATGCATTATTATATGTATATAATAAATATATTATAAATATATGTTGCATTATAGTTGAAATATATTATACTATATATTTCAAATACATTTTAATATAACCTTAAAATATATTCGTCGGAATATAGTCTAAATATATTAATTTTACATTATCTATATATTTTAAAATGCATTGTTATTTGTATATAATAAATATATCATAAATATATGTTGCATTATATTTGAAATATATTATGCTATACATTTCGAATATATTATAATACAACGTTGAAATATATTTGTCGAAATATATTTTAAATATATTAATTCTACATTATTTATATATTTCAAAATGCATTATTATGTATATAACAAATATATTATAAATATAAAATGAAATATACATTATATATATTTATTATGGATTTCAAATGCTTTTTAAGTTAATATATTTTAACAAATATAATTTAAATATATTTCGGCATTCAAAAGGCTATATTAAATATATAATAAATATATATAAATATATAACTTTTCCATATGGGACTTGACCTTTTGAAGATGGTTTGAGGCAAATATTTGCTATTCTAATTACCTTTAAAAATGTGGATAACCTGACATATGCACATCATACTAACCTTGAACCGTTCGCTACATTGAAGTCCGAAGTAGGAAGTCTTCAAAATGTTTTCTTAGTCCAAAGCCAAGCTAAACATAATCTTAGTAAGGAGAGTCCATAACCGCAAGTTAGACCTTAAAAGATCCAATATCTTGGAAGTTATTGGATTTAATAGGTATGATAATATTAATTTAATCTAAATTATAGACGTCTGCCATTTTTCTCCCGATTGTATTATTGATATCGAGTTTACATAATTGTATTGTACCATTTAAGACCTTTTTATATATATTTGAAATATATGAAGACACCTTCCGAAACATATTAAAATTCTGTATGCTTAATAGTATTAAATTTTATGTAACTCCTCCTCCTGTTGCATTCGCCCATTTTTTGCGTCATCACGATAGTTGATTTAGTGTCCTTTTTCTCTAAGGGAGAACACTGAATGCCTAAAAAGAAATTGGCTGTCCCAAAACTACTACATTTTGTCGACTAGTTTTACTACACTATCAATTAATTTAAGCAGAGCCGACATGAAATAAACAATAATCATAATGAGAATATTTTCACAACCATTTCTAACAGACCAAATCCCAAAGAGGCAATAACATTTGGTTATAATATGCAAAAATCTTATCTTTCATCGCAGTTTCTTGAAAATATTTTTATATTCGAAATATTTTAAGTCTCAAAATACTGTTACGTCAGTACTTTACTTCGCTGTCAAGCTCCCACATTGGAAACACACCATTAAATTTAATAACCAAAATAAAACTACTTTGCCTCTAGTAAAAAGTATAAAATAAATTAGTTAGTGAAATTTTGAGTGTATAGCCATAGGTGTTAAAAACCTGTCTCATAGCATCTCATTATAACGCGTAATTTTAGGAAAACATTAAAATGTACCAGGGTGATATAAGGGGGATAAAATTATTGTCCAATATAATAAGAAATTCTCTGACATACTTGCGTATGCAAAACTTAAAGAAGTATACGAAATGCATTTTAGTATACTTAAATGACTTATATGTGTTATAATAGAGTTTATTTGATTAAACAATAAACAATGTAGTGTAATTGTGCATAAAAATCAATAAACAAATTTAAATTCTTTGCACTCCTTTGTAAGGGGCTTTAGAGGCGTTAAGTGAAATTTACCAGACTCTATTATTCAGCAAAGGTTCAATGTGCGTAAAACTCTTTGATAAGTGAATGTGCTTAGGCTTTGTCAATCACCCCCGTTTTAGACACAAGCCTAAAACTGTGATTTAAGGAGAAATCTTTACGTAATTTTGGAAGACTTTTTTACAAAGACCTAACAAATGAACCGGACCGATCCATTTGTTATTTTCATATAATTATATTTTTACTTATGAAATATTAGCAATATGAATAATATTCATAAAATATTAATATAGAAATACAACAATAAATATTTATTTATTTAAGTTATATTAAAGATTATAAAGGCCACTGAAACATTAATCGTGTTTATTGTTATTATCATAATAATAATATAGTAATCATTTAATTTATAATAATAAAGTAAACTTTGTCTTAAAAATTAAAGGGTAATTAGTTTTTATATAATGATAATATATACAATTATTTAAATGACTATATACTGATAATTTTTTACATATGAACATGGTTTATTTTTTATCGGAATATTTTGGTTTTGTAATTATCATAGTCTATTTGTAAAATTTCACGAAGAAGGTTAGTAAGCTATTATTTTTTGTGTAGCTCTCAGGGCCTAGCCCCAGGACCGTCATAAGCCCATGTCAGGGTTTTATTGGAGTTATTGATTTGAGTTGTCTATGAACACAACATATGGCCAAAGTTATAATATAGTTCCATAGTTTCTTTGTAGTATTTCCATAAACAGCTGTTCTTACTTAGGGAATCTTATTTAAAGTATTAAGGGAAAATTGGTAATAAGAAACCGAACGATATTGATATTATAGCCTCGGTGCGAGTGAGCGTAGCGAACGAGCTCACCAGAAGGGCAAAAAATTCCTCTGTTTTGCATTGCAAAGCATGCCGCGTATCAGCTAGTGTATAAATAAATATAGTGTTAATGATTTTACCTCTCTATTTGTGTAACAACACTACATTTGACTGCAATTTTTTAACCACTGGTAATCGTAACATTAAATATCTAACTTAGTAGAAACAATCTCTAAAATCCGACTTCGAATGGATGACCACAACAGGCAATAAAATTTTGCATTAAAATCATTTTACGGAAATTTCGAAATACAATGACTTCCAAAATACTAACCCCTACATGTCGGGTGTTAGATGAGGTGTATAATACGCTGAAAATATCCAAAATAAAAATGTATAATTTAATTTCTTCCATTATGCTTGCATAAAGATTATGAAAATATGATAAGATAAATACGTAGTGGCTTGCGTAACAAATTTCTTGACAATGGCAGCAAAGTCGTGGGTTCGAATCCCAAAACACAACAAAGCAGTTCGTGCCAAGAAGTTTTTATAAGTGCCATTGACTTGTAATGTTACTGATCACCCCTTTACTTTTTCTAATACTATCAAATCACAGACTACGTCTCAGTAGTAAGGCAAATAAAATATAGGCTGTCAACCCCTGAAGAAATACATGATAATTTGAAAATAGATTATTTAGACTACTATTAACTTTTTTTATAAAATTAACTAAAACAAGTTTTAATAAAATCCTTAAACTTAAGTTAGAAATATAAAATGGAATATTAAAAAATTGTATAAAAATTAATTTAATAAAAAAACCTAAATAAGTAGAACTGCAAGTAATACTGGGTAGCAGTGAATGAGTTAAATATTTTTTGAAATACCAGTGACCCTCTTGTATTATATTGCATCTACAGAGTAAGAAAGAAGATATATTTCTGATCACGTGACCAGTTTGTGACATGAGGTCCCATACCGGAGATACGTATGAATAAAACATGTATACATTTACATTCCATTATAATATTTTAGTAGTTACCGTAAAAATATATTTTGTTCATGTTTTGATATGCAAGTGAATTTTCATTTGCAAGGTGTTTATAAAGTGATGAATTATTACTAAGCTAACGCTAATTCAAGCTGTGAGGCTGAGTAACTAACTGATTTAGATCGTTTTGGAATAACATATTGATACATTAAATAACTACCATTGTTAAGAAGGTAAAGAGTTAATATTGTGTTACAATTTAAATTTTTTTAGGCTATTTGTAAATCGTTTCAGCAAATTTCCCTGAGCATGATAATCATGAATCCTTCTAGTTAATTGTGAATTGTTTATCGTGAATTTGGAGTTGAATTCTAACAAAAAGGATTGAAAAGTATAAAAAAAAGAAAAAATTGGCATACGTTATTTTACCCTCATATTCCACACTTTCATGATTCTTAAGTAATTATCCCTTCTTAAATTCTAATAGTGACAAAAAAAAACATGATTTGTTTTTATTACTACTGTCCATTTTTACTACTGACGTAGATTTGATGAATACACCTTTAATATGAGTATTTGGCGTGAATGAGAGACGAAATTTCGTTCTTCCACTGGCGTTCCTCTACTTCAATTAATCTTGGGAGAAAACTTATATCAGGTGTCGTAGGCTCTATATTACGTTGTTGAAAGTGAACACCTGTGAAAAGCTTGGTAATATATCTAAAATATAAAAATATATCAAATTTTGCGACTGAACCTGTGCAAATGTTCAATACAAAATTTCACATCTTTATAGAGAAAACGTAGACAAGTCAATACAAATTAAAACCCAAAGTGATTTTTTATACTAAGTTTTATCTTTCGCAGAAACTAAATGTTGGAAGGCCACTTTAAGTACTTGTGATGAACTATAGTTGTGTTTTATAACTGACAATACACAACGCGCACAAAATTTTAAAATAAAGAAATGTCTCCAATTGTCTCCATTTGGTACTCTCCATATTTCATGAATAGCTTTCAGAAAGTTACTCCAGTCAACGTAATTTCAAATGCATTACTCTTTTTATTAAGGAAACAGATGGTGAATTAGTACCTTGCCATGGAAAGTAGGAACTACATAACTTCTGATTCCCAATGGTGTACTGTTGGTTGCACTAGACGTGAGACAGCTCGCCAAAATTTGTGCTACACAAGGGCAGGTTGGCTCTGTCTCGTGTAACATGGCTTGGATTAATCATTATAATGGTATACAGTAAAATCATTACTAAGGTCTTAATTTCAGATTCAGGCTTTTAAACTGATCATGTGTAGCACAAATCCTGGCGGGCTGTCTCACGTTTCGTGCAACCAACTGTACAGCTAGTGGCCCTTATATCAAAGCACTGTCTACTGTTTTTCCCAACATTCAGGAAAAATATTTTTTATTTGTCGTTGCTTACAATAACTCTGATCTATATTATTTATGTTATTGATAGGTTAAGCTACTCACTGTTTACAATAAACCTAAGAGTACATAATGCCCATCGGGATTTTGTGTGCCAGTAATGAAATGTTATCAAACATCCACGTGGGATTAAAATTTAAATTAGTACAGAAATAAGTAGAAGGCTACACTAGTAGATACGTAAAATAAGGTAAACAATTTTAAAATAATTATGAAAATAACTTTTCCTCAGTACTTAGAAACGTACATAAATAGATCTTTTGCCAAGAAATGTTATCTAAAAAAGTATAGTATAATTATATCAATATTTAATATGATATAATTAATCCAATAAATGTTTGTCACATTTTCTGTTAAACGAGTATCATCATTTTTGTCCTTTCCCTACCAACAATTATTCTAAGTTTTAATATTTGACAATGACTATATTTCGTTGAAACATTGTTTTAGTTAGATTTTACCAAAAATGTTGCGTTAAATGTACCTGTCAGTGCCGTGCCGTGCTCATGGACTGTGCCGGCCCTTGATACGCACTTAGTGTTGTTATCTTATCGCTACATTATAATCCATGCGTTTGGTGCTTGTCACTCAGTTCAGTGAAAGTGACCTTGCGGGTAAAGTTCATTCGCGCACTAATTAAAAATAAATAAAAAATGGTAAAATTCACAGAAAATGCTCAACAGATTCTTGTGCCTGTCCAATTGACAGCAGTGATTCAGCATAGGTGTAATGTACAAGGAAATGCTCAGAACTATTTCCCAATATTTTAATCTACGGTTCCGGGGAAGTAATATTCTTTAACTAAAGGTTAGTTTTCTTGTTTTACTTTCATTTGTTTCTATGTACCTTTTCTAGTGTTATTTTAAGTATAAGTCCCTCTGTTTTTATTTTGATATGTTTTAATGTGTAAACTATCCAAAATCACCTGATGTATGTTTCATTTGCAATAAAAAGTTTAAATGTGAACAAATTTTGGTAGTTGTTGAATGGAAAAGGTCCGAAATGGCCTGTAATAAAACATTGCATAAAAAAGTAAATCTCATTATGTTCATGAACATCATACTCGAAAAAAGTCAAAGTAATACTTTTAAAACTGTTGAATATAAAAAAATAATAATTAGTTAATAAAACACATAAATTTAAAATGATTTGAAGGTAAATACAATGAAAATGTTCCAATCCACTCACAGAACATGTACGAATATAACTTCCACTGCCCAGTGAAAACCAGCCTTACATCTCGTCTGATTGGGCAATCATTTATTCAGGTCCGGCGGTCGGTCGGTTTTAAACTTACTGAATAAAGCTTTTCCAGAAGAACCGTCAAGTTACTTTCATGAGATTCCTTCAAACCAAATTAGTTTTTAAGATTTCATTAAAATTGTACAAGAAATAGGTATTTTCTATGATGCCACTATGAGCTAATAATATTATTCATTCGAAAATATTCATTACTAATAGAGGAAATTTGAATGAAAGATGTATCTGATGAATATAAATTGTATCAGGATGTAGTTCCTAAATGTTTTTAAAACAAAGGATTGCGGTGATCTTAAATTGAAGTAAAATTAATATTCTTGCCAGAAGTATACTGTAATTGTTACAAAACATACGAAATTGGGTTTTATGATATCTAATGTCAATATAAAAACGTGTGTTCGATGGATTTTTTTTCAAGTTGATCGCTGTAATTTAGCAGGAATTAAAATTAATATTTTTTCATAACTATGATGTCGATAACATTTAAAAAATTTTGATTTCGTATTTTCAAAATTAGATTAGTAAAATATAAAAAGTTTGCTTTATCATGAAAAATGCAACAAAAACTTAACTATATTATTTACCTACATCTTTTGGGCAGACAAGTATTTACTTCACGAAGAGCAAGTATTTTATATAAACTCCCCAAGTAGCCTAAAAATTAGTTGAAAAAAATTTCGAAATAAGTTATTAATAAGTTTAATATTTAAATTATGAGTTTGTAATAATTTAAAAATTATTTTATTATAAGTTAATTACACATGTATTAAAATTATACTAATATAAGTTTAAATTAATTTGAAAATAATATTAAAGCAAAATATTCAACTTATATTAAAATTATTTTAAAATTATTACAAAATTATTTTAAAATAAAATAAAATCTATTTTAATACATGCCCATAAAAACTACATTATTTTAATACAAGTTGATAATATTTTAAAATCATTAAAAAATTATTACAAACTTATTTAAAAATAAATTAGGAATAATTTTAAAATAAGTGTTTTTTTTTTCTTTTTTCTACTGATCAGCAAGGGCGAAGGTGATTTTTTTGGTGAGCAGAAATGCATTCATTCATACATTTTGAAAAAAAAATATTACCACCCACATAACAATTTTAAATATCACTGCAAAATTATTTTGAAATTGTAACAAACTTGTTTCGAAAGTCGTATGAATATAAAAAATTTCTAAGTTTACCTGATATTAAAACCATTTGAAAATAATTTTCATCTCAAATTAAAATTATTGCAAACTTCTTTTTAAACTTATTTTTATGCTACTTGGGTCAGTAGTATTGTACCAGAAAAGACACATTCAAACTAAATTTGAAGTATAAAATATACTTCAAAATTATCGTCCTTTTAAATGTGCATAGCAAGACAAGATATCGGAATCACATATAGACCTGAAGCAGATACTCGGGGCCGTGTCTAACACCTTCGCACTTCACACCCTGGCCTTTGATGTTACAAACCAACAAGTTGTAAAGAGGACTCGGTGTGAATGAACTCGAATGTTTACTACTGTGAAATATGAATTCCATTGATAACTTTAAAAACCAAATAACAAAATATTCTATACAGTTTATAATATCTTGCAGTTATTAACATGAATTAAAAATGTAATTATTTTGGAAAATACGAGATTTAAGACTAAAGTAAAAATTGAATGACTTTTAACCAAGATAAACATTTGTGTCAGTGAGTTATTTAAATCTAGAGTCCGGACTTGGGGAATAAGATTGGAAATAAATTATAAGATATATTGAAAACTTTAAAATTCAGTCTTAGTATATTTTTATTGTATTATAATTTCAATATCTTTTGGGCTATACATAAATCTTGAGAAATTTCATGGTTGTATTATCACGATTTTTAATCAACGTAAAAGGCCTACATCTCGTGTAGTTCCACATTTATTTTTCATCCTCGCTCAAAGTAATTAACTGGTGACCTATTTTTCACTAAATTATTATTTGTCAGTAAAATACACCTCGTGATAAATTTGCTTCGTATAGTGGATCACCCCGTACTAAACAATGCGATCGGTTTGCCTTTTTAATCGCATAAACGTCAAAGACTTTCAGCGATTGCCAATCAAATGAAAACCCATTATATTCCATAACGATAACAAAACTAATAACTGATTAAAATATAAACTTTTGACAACCTTTTTATGAAAATAGAGTCCTGTGTTGAAGATATACATTCTACATTAATCTTATAATTTTGTAGATCATTATATTTTGTTTCTTTCACATACGTTATAAATGACCAATAACAGTTTTATTATATATTTTTATTTTAAAGTTTTTGATACTGTAAGTAATTTTAGATCGTCGCTTTAATAATATGTTCCTTAACTTTGTCTTAATGCATTTGTACTTTTAATATTTAAAGTGAATAATAACTTAATAGAATAATAGAATAATCTAATTTCATATTATGTTAAATTTTTTAGAATACTCACCTATCAAGGGTTTTTTCGAAAAACATATTAAAACCGGTTTAAGTTTTTACCATAAAACCGTTTCATGAGAGTGTTTCCATGAGATATAGTGGTGATGCAAACTCGGAACGTGACTTGAAAGCGCGATTGAGAATTTTGTGGATTTTGATCACAGAGCACTAGAGCTCTCCAATCTTGAATCTTAGAAACTAACAAAGATTCTACCCGATGAATATAACTATTACTGGCAACATTTAATAAAAACAAATACTTACAAGAAATTACTTCTTCAAAAATCAATTCGATGTCTATAGTGGCATTTTAAATATATTTAAAGAAAAATTATTATTTCAAAACCATAACTCAAACATTTAATTGGGGATTTACCAATCTATCTAGTACTATTGTAAATTAGCTTGGGTTTTATTTTAAAGTTGATCTCATTTACAGTAACTTTTTGTTTGCAAATAGCTTTAAACGCAACTCATTATACTATTAAAAGTATTATTTTAATGTTTTGAAAGTCATCAACCATTTATCAACCATCAACCTTTCCAACACCTTAAATGAAAAAAAAAAAAAAACATTTAATCACATAAATCTCTGTAGAGTACTACCAGCTCTATAGCTGCCCTGAGTCTGACTCAAGCTCAGCTGTTACTTGATATGGCAACTGGCTGGCTCTTTGAATGGCATTTACTAGTACAGAGGTCGACATTGGGAACATAAAAATGAAGCTGTCAAAGCACTGGTAAGTCTTTAGGCTACCCATCGTGACTGACTTCCATAAACCCTGGTTCCTCCTTCACTCAATGAGATCTTGAGTCACGGTTGAGTCAACGGATGGCTACCCAGTTTCGTCCGAGTCATGACATTGTTCTGCCATACGAACGTCCCGTCTCTGTTTATTATGCAGTTGTTTTAATGATTGGTTTTGTACAGGTGTTTTGACGGAATTTTTCGTCAGGTATTTGAGAAACTGGGAGCTGTCAAGCTTCTGCCACATAGGAGCGAGCACACTTTTGTGGATAAGTCATTGTGGAGTTGTAAAATTTTATCTTTTTCCATCAAAAGTATGATGAACTTTTTCACCATCTCCAATTGCTCCTACTTTTTGACGCTACTTCCTCAAATTCCTATGCTACCTGACGAATGAGGTCCTGGAGTAGACGACCACCACCATCACCATCACATGGAGGAACCAGCGCCTATGACGGAAACGAGTTCTACCTGACTCTACCACCATGAACTGAAACCGGCTGTGATATTTCATTTGTCTTATTTATTTATTCATTCATTTGTTGTTCCTGTTTTTGTTCTGTATTTCTATTGTTGTTATTTAGTTTTCAAAATTTTCTTTCGTAATCTTGGAAAATAATTTTGATCAAGAGGCCCCCTTGGGAATGACTTAGGCAAGTAAAGATCAGTTAGTTCACGGTTGTATCATAGTATAAAAAGGTAGTTTCCCAATGTTGTATTTAAGGAGGAATTCTCTCAAAGTAACTTATTGTTTAAAAATCTACATAAAAATTTCTTGGCCTGCAAAATACAAAAAATACAAAAAAAAAATTCTTGGCCTGCAATGACTGGCCTCATTCGAGTAACAACCATCCACGCTATTGTTGGTTTGTTTCTTTTGTAGGATTGAGGACTCCTCCTAGTCTCCGTCGTCAGGGGACGCGCTTCCAGGTCCTGGTTGTAGTGAGGTTAGGTGTGGAGGCGATGTGGCGATTCAGTCCATGTAAATTACTTGCTGTGCCTGGGTGGGGTACCTGGGCGTACTTCCCTTAGCGTCTCTGATTTTATTGGCTTTGTGACGAACCCCTGGAACATAACAGACCAACACAGCGGAGGTTGGTGGGCTGAATTCGATAGTGGTACTTGTCTGGCGAACTTAGGGTTTTATTGGATTGGGCAGGCTGCTACCTGGGGATTTATGTCACGTCCTAGGAGTTGGTGAGTTTGACCATCTCCTACCTTCCCCAACCCTGCAAATCCCCTCTTTCCGGTGGCTGTATAATATCCCTCAGGTAAACGTGCATATCCGGGCTTGTCGGGGCCTCCCGATCCCCCTAAACAACAAAAACAACATTCCTGCTACTTGACATGACCCAGTATCAATAATCAAGGTAAACGTTCATTAATAACCTTCTCCCAGCTGAAAAACTATCAGTTGTCACTGAGCCTGACTCAAGCACAGATGTTACTTGACATGTCCCAGCATCAAGCCTCAAGACGGACGTTCATCAATCACCATGCTCCCAGCTGCAAAACTATCAGTTGTCACTGAGTCTGACTCAAGCACAGATGTTACTTGACATGTCCCAGCATCAAGCCTCAAGGCAGACGTTCATCAATCACCATGCTCCCAGCTGCAAAACTATCAGTTGTCACTGAGTCTGACTCAAGCATAGATGTTACTTGACATGTCCCGGCATCAAGCCTCAAGGCAGACGTTCATCAATCACCATGCTTCCAGCTGCAAAACCATCAGTTGTCACTGAGTCTGACTCAAGCACAGATGTTACTTGACATGTCCCAGCATCAAGCCTCAAGACGGACGTTCATCAATCACCATGCTCCCAGCTGCAAAACTATCAGTTGTCACTGAGTCTGACTCAAGCACAGATGTTACTTGACATGTCCCAGCATCAAGCCTCAAGTCAGACGTTCATCAATCACCATGCTCCCAGCTGCAAAACTTTCAGTTGTCACTGAGCCTGACTCAAGCACAGATGTTACTTGACATGTCCCAGCATCAAGCCTCAAGTCAGACGTTCATCAATCACCATGCTCCCAGCTGCAAAACTTTCAGTTGTCACTGAGCCTGACTCAAGCACAGATGTTACTTGACATGTCCCAGCATCAAGCCTCAAGGCAGACGTTCATCAATCACCATGCTCCCAGCTGCAAAACTATCAGTTGTCACTGAGTCTGACTCAAGCACAGATGTTACTTGACATGTCCCAGCATCAAGCCTCAAGTCAGACGTTCATCAATCACCATGCTCCCAGCTGCAAAACTTTCAGTTGTCACTGAGTCTGACTCAAGCACAGATGTTACTTGACATGTCCCAGCATCAAGCCTCAAGTCAGACGTTCATCAATCACCATGCTCCCAGCTGCAAAACTTTCAGTTGTCACTGAGCCTGACTCAAGCACAGATGTTACTTGACATGTCCCAGCATCAAGCCTCAAGACAGACTTTCATTAATCACATTACTCCAGCTGACAACCTTAGCGCTCACTGAGTCAGACTCAAACTCAGCTTTTATTTGACGTGTTGCAACATGAAGCTTTAATAACAGCTAAAGAAAACGGCTGAGTTTTCAACTGTTCAATTGTTTTCAACTGTTTTGTTTGCTGCTGTGTTCAACTGTTTTGATTTTAAAACAGTTTATTCATATTTGCCCCCTGGATTGATGAAAGACTTAATAAAAGTAGGTTTACAATACCTTTCCGTCTTCAATCTATATGATTTGTCTAGATGACTAGTTTCGGGACTGTTATCCCATTATCAAATCTGTCGTCAAGAGTTAAAAGTTAAAAAACACTGTCATTTTCGTCAATTTTAAATAGTACATCCTATTATATTAAACGAGAAAGTTTTGTAGTGGGGTTTGTGGTTGGAAATTATTTTGCTAAGTACTAGCGCTAGACCGTTCCGGATGGAAAATAACTATTCTTGGGTACAAAATAATGGTAGTGTAATTCATCAAAACGGTCAAAACGCTCGAAATATTTAGTAAAATCGTTAATAAAAATCATTTTTCTCCATAAGAAAAGCATTGGAGCGATCACCTGATATTAAAAATTTTTCCGAAACGTAAGTCCCATGTTTTAACCATGTAGCCAGTTTGTGTATTAAAAACGAGATAATTTCTTAGTTGTGTTGGGGGTTGGGCATAATCTTCAAAAGCACGAATGGAAACCCAGTATTGAGCGATAAATTCTAGGGTATAAAATAACAGGTAGTTTAACTTGACTACTTGGTTCATCAAAACACGAAAAACCTTGGATTACATAGTAAGACAATCAAATATTTTCCCTTAAGAAAAGTATAGGTGCAAATCATATGATTATAATAAAATGGAATGCTTTAAAGTCAATTGAAACAATAACAATGTTTATGTCAATCGTCAAAAAATCAAACTAAGGTTAGTTTGTTACATAAAAACTTAACCTAAAAAAACTCTTCAGGTTTATACAATGAGACTTTTGTTAAAACAGTTTTTATAAAATTCATAAAATTAGCTCTAGATAAATTCCTTATGTTAACAGGCAAAGCATTATATTTTTTATGCCTTGATAGTTAAGGCTATTTTCAGTGGCTGAAAACATGCACCTTGACATGGAAATATTACCTCTAAACCTTTTGGAGTAGCTGTAAACATTTGATATTTTGGTTAAATTTGGCAGATTGTCCTTGACAAAAAGCATGACATGACAAACAATGATGGTAAGTATTTTAAGAGCAATCAAGAGTGGTTTGCAATGTGTTTGGTTATGAACGCCACACATTAATCTTACGGCCTTTTTTTGCAACATAAAAATTCTGTCAATGTCAATGGCATAAGAAAAGTTATCCCACACTGAGGTTCCATATGGCATAAAACTATAAATGTATGCGGAATAATACAGAGAAAGACATCAGCAGAAACACTAGCACTTAGTGATCTTATCATGAATATCCGTCGCAATTTTTAAGATAAAAAATCAATGTGTGTTTGCCACTTAATATTGGACTGCAAATGAAACCCCAAGAACTTAAGTGATTTGACATTGCTGGATCTACTGCCCAGACAAAGTGTTACATCCTGAACCTTCTCAGCATTCATGCAGGGTTTCTTTGTACTGCACCACTCAGTAATAAGGGTTGACTTAAATAACAACATCATTGACATCATTTAGCGAGCTACATTGTGGACTTAGGACAAAATCGTCTCCAAAAATTGACATACTGATCATTAAAAAAATGTTAAAAAATGTAAGTAGCGTCCATGTAGGCATATACACAAACGAATAAGCAGAGACATCCTTATGGGAAAGTAAGGCTTAAACTCTAAGTCCTGACCCAGTTTAACAAAGTCAGCATCAAAGATCTTCAAGATATGTTTAAGAGCTTCAAACCCAAAAACTCTGCAGGAATCGACTAAATATCCAACAAAATAATCAGTTATTGTCAAACAGTAATAATTTTGCCCATAAACATTATTAACTCCTCCATAGAACAAAATGAAATTCCTGAAGCAGCCCAAATAGAATTAGTTTACCCTAAATGCAAAAAAGGGTAAATGGTGTAAGAAGCCACATGTAATTTTTATTTACGAATTACTAGTCTACTTGTTGCTCGGAATCGAGCAATTTATTTTGATACAATACAACATGTAGTTTTAAATTAACGACAACCGACCAATCCAATATTGTGAATATCAGTAATCACAAAAAACTACACGTGTTTACAGCTATACATTAACAAGATGTTTAAAATGTTCAACCCAAACCCAATGTTATTCTAAAGGGAAAATCTCAAATTTAATTTGTGTAAAGCGCCCTTATTTTATGTCTGATTTTCATCGATTTTTAGCAGAAACAACTACAGAACAAGCCCTATCCAACTACACCAAAAACTTGACTATCGGTTAAAAATTGTACTAGGAGTTCTCAACACAAAAAAACCTTAGCGTATTAAATAATTAAATAAGTATAGATGCTGCAGATTGGTTGAATGAAAAGAGATGGTCTAATAATTTTGCAAAAGTAAAATTACCAAAAATAACAAAATAATCCTGTACCGTGAAGAATAAATTTTAACAGCTGTTTATTTATATTAATAAATTGAATTAAAGAATAAATAAATTTGAACAAAACTTGCCCAGTTTCAAGTTTTATTGAGCGGAGCGAGCGAAGCTCTAAGACACTCTGGCTACTACACTCTGCTACACTACACTCTGGCTCGCCTATACTACACTCTGGCTTTTTATTTACCAGTACTTCTCCTGAACGGCAGGAGAGATCCTCACGAAATTTTGCTCGGTCATAGTAACCATCTATGGGAAGGTATAAATCTGAAATGGTCCAAATCGGACATAAGGGTTCTGCCCTACGGCCCTTTAAAGTTACCATGTTATTTTAATAGGAGAAATATTTTATTTGGTTTGTTTACTGTGTGTTGATTATCCAGCTGTTATAAGGATCAAATTTAACTGCAGACTGTTACTATCAGCTGTTTGTGAATACAGTAGTTTTATGTGAAATTGTTGTTTTGTTTATTTTAGTGGTTTGTTTTCTTTTGTGAATGAAATGCCACGTTTACGGAGAGGAGGTGCATATCTTGGACGACACACCATTTAATATCTTGTAAACATATAATACCCCGTCGCAGCAAACCTGCGTAATAGAAAATTATTAGAGTATTGCAGACTTGTGGCGAGTAAGGGCAGCGAACAACCTAAATCTGGGAACGGGTGTGTGCAGCGAATGAGCCGACCCAAAAGGTGAGTGCGCGAAGCGAACGAACGAAATTGACGGCGAGTGAGCGCAGCGGACGAGCTAAGTCCTGACGGCGAGTGAGCGTAGCGAACGAGCTCACTTGAATTACCTATAAAACATTTGCTATTATTGATTTAAAAATTAGTCGCTCCGCTCAATATTGCAAGCAGACAACTGCATTGTATACCTAGTAATTATATTGTATACACGTTTAAATTTCTACGTACAATACATATGCAGGGCCAATAGGGCAAAGCCCAGAAGATAAGAGGAATAGGCCTATCAATCTTTCTTCTAGATAAATAAAGTATAGTTTTACAAAACCTCAGGTCAATCGGTCCAGTAGTCTTATTCTAGTAGTAGGCCTATTCAAGACACACAAAGCTTTCGTTTTTAAAGATACATACTTTCATTTTTATAGATAGATTGAAAATGTTATTTTAGGAAAATGCTACTCAAAAACCTCTATCGTAAGTTTAAGTTCTTTGTTTACATTTTAAATACTTTTCTCCCACCCCAGCATTCTCGATGGGGAAGTAAAAAAACAGACCTATAGAAAAGGGAAAACTGAAGGCGTGCTCTGACATCTCGCCCTCACTTAATAAACTTAAATGTAACATTAAATATTTTGTAACATTTTACAACATAATTATAGAGCGAAGCTCGGCTCCCCGGTACTAACATTTAACACACAACACAGACACGACGAACGAACAAAAAGAAATATTTAAACCGCGATCACACGTGTGGCCGGCCAAAGACGAGTCCAGACTGCGCGGCCGCGGTAAGATAATCAGCCGATGCCTACTTGATGACGTGTACTCTGGAGCGGTGTTATCAGCTGGTCATTGTTATCTATGGTCTCGTTTCTACCTAGCCTTCCAATTCTGTCAAATAAAATATTTGAGCCAAAATTTAATTTTTCATTTAAAACATCATTTGGCGATGACTTAAAAGCTTTGTAAATTTCATAGCTCTCTAGCACATTCATTATGGGGCCTTTATTACATTTATGTAATATTTTTAAATTGTCACTGCAGCTGTTAACATTATGATTATCATTGATAAGGTGTTCTGCAAACTTGGAACGCTGTGTTTGCAACTTAGGTTTAGGTAGATGTTCACTAAACCTTTTTTCAAAAGAACGCCCAGATTGTCCTATATAAATTTTTGGACAATCACTGCAGGATAATTTATACACTCCCGTATCTTCAAGGCTGTTATTATGGCTATTTGAAACAACATTGCTTAGGTGGCGTTCAAGTTTATTTTTAGTTTTACTTGCCAAAATGATGTTCTCTTTCCTATTTTTTAACGTGAAGTGTAAATGACTACCAAAATCTATGGACACATAATTGCGGTCGGTTTTATCAGCTTGGTTTTTTATTTTTCTTTTTGTAAATAATGGTATCGATTATGCTACTATGGTAACCATAATTGACGGCAATATTCTTTAAAATGTTATATTCGTTGTTATAATCTACTTGTGACATTGGAACTCGTAATAATCTGTTGACAAAACTATTGTAAGCAGCCATTTTGTGTGATTGAGGGTGGTTCGAAGTGGCATGAATGGTATGGTCGGTAGTAGTGGGCTTCCTGTAAATTTTGAATCTGATCTCATTGTCGTTTTTTATCAGTGTTAGGTCCAAAAAATTAATTGATGCATTTTCTTCAGTTTCTAGGGTAAATTTTATCTTTTGTGAAATACTATTTAAATAGTTGTTGAATAGGGTGAGTTGCCTTGAGTTTCCATTAAATATAACAATAGTGTCGTCCACGTACCTTCTGTAAAATTTTATTTTGTTCAAAAACGTATTCCTGTTAGAAATAATAAATTCATTTTCGAAGTAGTTCAGATATATCTCTGAAAGTATACTGGATAGGGGGGAACCCATAGCTAAACCATCTTCTCGTAGATAGTACTTTTCATTAAAGGTGAAGTAGTTTTGTTGTAGGGTAATTTTTAACAAGTTGATTAACTCATCAATTGCATCAACACTGAGTTCGGAATTCGTTATCAAGTTATCTCGTGTAATATCTAGTGTTTCATTGACGGGGATATTTGTATAAAGATTGACTATATCAAATGAGGCCAATGTATATCTGTTTTCTATTTTTAAACTTTTCGTGAGATCAATTATTTCTAAGCTGTTTCTGAGACTTTGGTCGTTATGGAGTTTTACATGAGTCCTGAGTATTTTGTCCAGTTTCTTTGCAAGTTTATATGTTGGTGCGGTCGTGAAATTTACCAGTGGTCTTATAGGCATTTGTTCTTTATGTATTTTGGGTAAACCTCGCAGTACTGGTGCTTTGGGTTTTATCATTTTGAGGAAGTTATTTTTGTTTCCAGTTAAAATGTGTTGTGATTTATTTAGAGCATTTTTTATTGTAGCCTGGAACTTATCGGTAGGATCAACAAGTATCTCTTTTATATTATTACTGTTTATGAATTCAAGCACTCTCTCATTGTACTCATTTAATTTCATGATAACAATAGCTTGACCTTTGTCCGCCTTAGCTATAATGCAGTCATGAGTAGTTAATTTCTCTTTGATATCTTTTACAGTACGAATCTCATTTCTTACAGGACCTTGTTAGTAGAGGCATTATGGGGCTTTCAGGACAAACGCAAATTCAGCGGTTTTTAATCAGTGGTTACGTATTTGTGACGTGTGATGACGTATGTGTGACGTCATACGGTGACGAGGTGGAGTGTGTGACGTCACGGGTGTGACGTGGTGGTGTGACGTCACTAATACGCTATTGAACTTAAAGCAGAGACCAGAGAGGGCTAATTTTCATTTTATTTTACGTTTATTTATGATGAAAAAGTGTTAAATAATTGTCTAAAATGATAATATACATGAATTTACAATTTTTTTGCAAAAAAAACGAAGAAAAACGAGCAAAAACGAAGTTTTTATAATTTCGACGTGGGTGGTCCGTCTTGGGAGGTTATCTTATCTCTTATCTTATCTGTTATCTTATCTTATCTCTTATCTTATCTTAGATCTTAGATAAGATAAGATAAGCGCGGCTTATCTTATCTTAAGGCTTCGCCCCCCCAAACCCCCCCGGGTGTTGCGCCGATCAGGCTAGTAAGGCTTAATTCCTTCGCCCATTAACTTGCAAACGGCGGTAATTGCTAATGGCTTAAGACTAGATCTCAACATAATTCGTTCACTTGGGATTATTTTACAAGGGTTATTTTTTAATGCTCTTTTTTCGTTAATGACTTACACTTTTCTATCAAAACATAGTTTATTTCATCAAATATAATTATTGAACAATTATTCAACCGGTTTTATGATTCAACAAATCACAGAGGCCGTTTTAACTACCCGGGCAATAAATAACATTCTTCCCCTTTCTATTTCTCTACAAACCCCGCTTAACAATTATTATTATTTGATGCAAATATTCTATTTTTATTTCTGACCAGTTTCATTATTCTTTTATACACCATCATTTCACTTTTCTCTCTGAATTATTTCATTTATCCTGTTTACTACCGTGGCCTTTAGAAAGGCCGTTTCGGCTTTCTCTCAAAATTTTTACTGCGGGCTTCATCTGTAAGTCTCCGACACTTTAGATTATTTAGTCCGCCACTAATAATTATTTTGTTTCCCCGAACTTTAACTAATATTTTTACCCCGGACAGGTTCAAACATGTTCAAGGTCATTTGGGACTTATAAAAAAAAGGAACTTGACTGTAGCGGACATGCCAGCCGACCAGCCAAGTATAGGGGCAGTTCATCGTAGCTGGGCAGGCCAGCCGACCGAGTGAACCAAGGTGTGGGGGACCACAGAAACCGCACTGCGCGAACCACCCGGGTATGTTTGTTTTTGGGGGGTGTGATAGGAATAAGGTAAGGGAACATAGTTTAAGTACCCTTGAGTGTTAGTTAGTAAAAATATAAGAAAGAACCCACGCAAAAGCCATGCAAAGAAAGGACAGTAAAGAAGGCAAGCGCAGAGGCCAAGTGCAAACGAGGGAAGGGACCTAACGGTCCCGTGATCAAACTGATCTTGACGCCCAGGGAACGTCTCACAGCGGCTCCGAAACTTCTCGCCCTCGTACGGAGTAGTCTTTCCCAGGCACGGCGACATTCCTCGGTACAGGGGCGGCGCTCAACCCCGGTGACTCGACGGCAACCTCCGTAGACATCGAGTGGCGCAAGCGAGTTGACCTGCTTGGGTGCACGCTTGGCTTTGGCTCCGAGGCGGTATACCACGTAGGGATGCGCTTCTCCGAAGACAACGCCGAATGCCCGGTGTCTCCGATGGTGTCCGCCGAGTCCCAAAAGTCGGCCGGAGAGGTCGGAGCTGCTTCTTGGATGGTCCCGTGACGGCTCGATCCGGAGTGATGCTGTGGCGAGAGCAGCTCCTGGTTTTATCAACTTTTCCGCTGACTCAGCGAGAAATCGACGTCTCTCATTGGCTCAGCGGCTGGGCCAATCAGAAGCGAGCTAGAGTTTATGACTACCCCACGGCCACGCTGCGGAATTATTCATCACTCCAGCCAGATCACGAGGATGCCAGCCACAGAGAAGACTCCACCGATGCTTCTGAGGAAACCTACTCGGCCCAAGAAGATGGTTATGCCTCGGAGGGACCCCGTTGCTCAGTTGCCCGCTAAAAACCCCAAATCTCCGGTGCGGAATCGAACGAGGACCAAGCCGGCGTCATCCACTCCAGTTCTGCCTCAGCGGGTTGTCATCTCCTCCAACGCCGTGAGAGCCGAAAGTCTTCTTCGAGAAATTCTTGGGGGGAAGAGAGACTACGCGGAGAAATATGTTCTGCAGGCGGGACCAACTTCAGCTCCGGCTCCCGGGGTCGTCCCAACAACGGAAGGCAGGCCGATTTCACCCATCACGCCCAGTGAACGATGCCGGCCCAAATCACCGTTTCCGGGAGTCAAGACCCACCGCCTGTGGAAGCTCAAGCCCGGGCTTTATTGTCTCCTGGACTTCAATGCGGAAGAGAGAGTGGCCTTGCTGCTTCTGGGGAGAACCGTCGTGCAAACGCCATTACCCACTGGCGTACCTCTTCCACATCGGAGTCCGAAGAAGACGTACTTGGAGATTGGGGTGCCAACGGATGGACAACTGAGCCAGCGAGTCACCGCTAAGTGGATATCAGTTTAATTTAATTGATACCACAAAACGGCCTTTCTAAAGGCCACCAATATTAATCGTTTTGCAATCAAGTCGAACGCTGAACTAATTCGTATCCGAAAACTAATGGACTATTCGATGTGCAATATATTATTATTATACAAAAATGAATATAAAATACAATTCTTTTTCCTTATTCATCACGCCACTTCACTCACTTACTTTCGCCCAGAACTTTTAATTGTCTCGGTCAAACCGCTTTATTGGCCCCCTAATTGCTACCGGCTTAAAACACAAAGTTTTGGATTAATAATGTTAAGTCTTTAGCTCTAAACACATTATATTTTTATCAACTAACTACCACCGATTTCAGTCAACAAAAGTGTACCGAAATTTCTTATGCATCATAGTGACACAAAGGGATGTGTCTCCTTAACCTTTGGCGGAAAGTTTTTAAACCTCACGGTCAAACTTCTTTATTTGGCTCCCCTGACGATGCCCGACCGTAGTAAATAACGTTTGGTGGAAAACTTTTAAACTTCGCGGTCAAAACAACTTTATTTTGTTCCCCTTACTAGGTACCGTACAGAAATCGGTTTTGTAAATTTCACCAGTCACGAGATCTTTTGGCGGGATACTTCACTGCTGTAGGGCCATTTCCATTACTTACCGTACTCAAAGCAAATTATTTGTGTCAAAATGAATGAACTCGATGAAGCTGGCAAGATATTTCAAACCTTGTCACCAAAATAACTTTATTCTACTGCGCTAACTACAACCACGCATCCACACAAAATATTTGGCGGAAAATATTTAATCGTCGTGGTCAAACTACTTTATTTTATTCCCCTAACAATGTCCGACCATGTTCTATAAAGATTGGCGGAAAAAGTTTAAACATCACGGTCAAAATCACTCGATTCTTTCCCCTAGCTACGTACCGTACAGAATACTGTTTTAGAACTTTCATCGGGCTAAACATGTTCTGGCCTAAACGATTAAAACTTTTGGGCTAATGTATTTGGTTCCCGTTCCTCCCGACATTTGAAACGGCCTTTCTAAAGGCCACGGAAAAAATGCTGAGTAAGTGTAATTCATGCGCACCAATAGAAAGCCAGAGCGAGTTGACAAAACCCGAGAGCTTGTCGAGCTCCCTTCACTTGTTCCTGCGCCGCTGAAGAGCCAAGATGGACCAGACTGGAACGACCTCTGCTCCTCGCCCGATCCTGAAGAGGGCCAGCGAGAATTCTGACGGCGCGGTCCACAAGAAGCGGGTGACTTGGGCAGACTTGCCGCCCGTGGAGGAGATTCTGGCTGAGATGACTCGACAGTGGGAGCTCGTCACGCCTATCCAAGACACCTGGGCCGAAATACTGTCAACGACTCCGCAGAAGAAGCTGGCAAGGTTGGAACGGAGGTTTGCAGCTCCACTGGCTCGGTTCAGCTCCTCCACACCTCCAATTCACCGGCTGTGGCGTCTCGATCCAGGCCTCTACGAAGTGCTGTACACCGAGACATCAGGTCGACTGGTTTTCGTGAGGGATTCGACGCAGACGTTGAGGGTCCAGCTGCCGAGATCAATGGAGTGGCCCAGCACTTCTACGAGGTTCCTGAAGAAGGAAGAGCCAGGCCAGGACCCTCGCTATCCGAAGGGATTCGCCTACTGGATCTAGTTTCCACCCTGGACAAAACGGCCTTTCTAAAGGCCACCAAATTTTCAAGTCGTTTGTGCACTCATGCAGTAGCTACGTTACTATTTTAATGCAGCACCTCATGTGTTAATAATCACAACGCCAAGTAGATACCGGCTCAAAGTAATGTATTTTGACCGTAAATTTCATTAATTTTTCGGTCAACATAGTTTATTTTAAATGCCCTAAAGGTTTGAGTAAAGAAAATTACAAGTCTTTCATCAACTTAACTATCCTTGTTTCCTATACGGTACGTTGGTGTTGTACCTTAGGGTATTTTCCATTCGCTCTTGATTCCACTGAAGCCAGGAGACATGGACCCTTCAGAGACTACTGCAGCTGTGCAAGCAATCTTGCCAAAGAAGTCCATCTTCGATCCGGCAGACGAGGCTCCCACATCGAGCGCCCCGAAGTACATCGCACGTCCGCTGAACTTTGGTCCCGACCTCTCGGAGTCGTCAGATGAAGAGACCAGGGACTACATCAGAAGGACTGACCCCAAGCTTTCGACGGGAAGTTCGACCTCCGGTACACCAAAAATACGGTTGACGCCCAGGGTGAAGAACGCTCCACGGTGTACCTACGAGTTGAAGAGAGGAGCGAAGAAGGGCGAGGCGTGTGGCAAGTACTGCAGGCTGGGCGAGGATTTGTGCTCCACACACAACCGAGCGGCAAGACCCAAAGCAAGTTTCGACTTGGAACCATTCGCTGAGGGTACAAAATTTGAAAGACTGAAGGTGTCGAAGAAGTATAAACTTCTGCAACAGACCAAAGAGCCTAGAATGGTCATCTTTCTAGATGAACATAAAATTATAAAGGTAAGACTGCCTAAATTCATGATGCCAATACCCAAGACTGGTTCATATTTAATGTTTAAAAAGAATGTACCGAAGACAGAGGGACGAAAAGCAACGCCGATGTGGGAGTCCGACTAAGCTGGAGGAGCTGGTCCTAAACGGTCTTTCTCAAGGCCACCATTTCATTCACTCGTTTTGCAGCTATAAGTGCAGCCTCTTTTAGACTGACTAACAAAGTACATTATGATATTAAATTAAAAGATTTAACGAGCTCCCAAACAAACTAACATTTATAACTTCTTTTTAAGGAACTTATAAAATAAGTTTCTGTGTTCTGTTTCCCAATGATTTTTTTATTAAGAAATATTTGCCCAAACCAAATATTAGTTGTTTGATTAGGTCAGCTAAATAAAATGATGAATCAGCATAGCTTATGCGATTTAAGAAGCTACCAGTGTATTCTGTACGGTACGTTGGGTCGCACTTAAGCGTACCATTCAAATGAAAATGCATGAGCTGAACATGACCTACGAGATCGTCCACCACCAGACGGCGAGGAGCCACCACATCGCAGAATGGCCATGGAACCAGCGGGCCAACCTGCAAAGAGAAGTCCGGGACCGATCGGACATCGCTCTGGTCGCCAAGGACCTGGACAGCATCGCGGCCGACCCCCGCGGGAAGACAGTCCGGCTCCGGCTGTTGGAACCTGGGGTGTGGGTCCCGCCAACTCCTCTGGAGGATGACATGCCTCTAAAGTCCGCGGTGCTGAAAGACCTTCGGCGCCTACTTAAGATCAGCGGCCGGGTCATCGTCATCATCAAATGCCCGTAAGGGCACAGTCTGCGGACCGACGGCACCACCTCACACAACATCTGAGGGCGGACACAAACGGCCTTTTTCAAGGCCACCATTACACTCAATCGTTTAAAGACTTTGCTGAGCTAACTTATATTGTATTTTCATTTAATTTTATATTTGTCGTTTCGACACTATAACCACCATTTCTCGTTTTGACACTAACAGTGCAGCCTCTTTTAGTCTTTGACCAACAAAGTATATTATGATATTAAATTAAAAGAGTTAACGAGCCCAAAACAAACTAACATTCATGACTTCTTTTTTAAGTTTCTGTGTTCTGTTTCCCAATGAATTGTTTTATTGAGAAATATTTCCTCAAACCAACATTCACTCGTTTTGACACTATCAGTGCCACCTCTTTTAGTCTTCGACCAACAAAATACATTATGATATTGAATTAAAAGATTTAACGAACTCAAAACAAACTAACATTAATAACCACTTTTTTTAAAGTTTCTGTGTTCTGTTTCCCAATGAATTGTTCTATTGAGAGATATTTACTCACTCCAAACATTAGTTATTTGAGTAGGTAAGCAAAATAAAATGGTATGCGATTTAAGAAGCTACCAGAATATTCTGTACGGTACGTTGGGTCGCACTTAAGCGCATGTTGTGGTCCATTTTCATTCTCACCCTACTCACCATGGCACCACTTGACATGCCTCCCACCTGGAAGCGACTGCAAGACACGATGGAAGATGTGTTAGGTGAAGAGTTTGATGTGGTTGTTGAGGAAGTAATTGCTATGCCAGACGACGATCCTCATGTTGACATGGAAGTTTTCAGCAACTTCGATGAAGCTGAAACATCATCTTTCGCATCGGACATTGATGAATTCATTGATTTGACCGTTGCTTCCCATGTCACAGAGTCCGAAGCCGACAGCATTGAATATTTCCTTCCGATCGAAGATGGCGAGGGAGACACGACCCCTGTTCTACCTGATGCTCCTGATGCCAGACGGAGACTATTTGACGGTTGCAGCGATGAGGAGGATGATGATGATTAGTCTACTTCAAAACGGCCTTTCTAAAGGCCACCATTACACTCAATCGTTTAAAGACTTTGCAGAGCTAACTTATTTTGTATTTTTAATTTTATATTTGCTACAAGCTGCTGCTACAAACGAGTGAAAAATTGGTAGCCGTGAAAACGGCTGTTTTGTATAGGTTTTACACAGTAAACCCTTATGAAGCGTATGCATACAGCGCATGGAACAGCAATTCAACTACGATGTATTACTGCCGTCGTTGTAATGAAGATTTCTCTAACGAAGATTTGTATGTATTGCATTGTGAAATTTATCATAATGCTACGGAAAATACACCGTCCGACTGTGAAGACCATCCGGATTTTGTGCGCTTCCTTGCCGAAAATTCTACGGAGCAGAATAGGCCAAGTGTCATCGCATATGCACCCCCAAGAGAAGATGTGGTGGATCCTATAGATGAATCGTCTCAACCTTCGACTACAGGAACACCGAGTGAAGCTGCACCCCCAAGAGAAGATGTGATGGATTCTGCTGATGAATCGTCTGAACCTTCGACTACAGGAACTCCGAGTCAAGATTCTACGTTGGGAGTGGAAGTTTTAGTGGAAGCATTTGAGAGAGCTGTTGTCCGACATTATAGAATAAACAATACAAATTCGCTTGAACTACAAAATTTCCTGACTATAGTAAAAGATGTCATTGTTGAAAAACTAAATTATGAACTCCACCGATTGAATTTCATAAAATTCGGATTGCTATTAGATACAACTTTTAATAATGTTGATGGAGAACTGTCCAACAGAGGGTTTCTCTCTAGAAACCGCAGTATCATGGTGACCTCAAATATTGATGAAATTGTTGAGGAATGTTTGCAGGAACTGGTACTCAAAATAACGGAACATGAAGCTCGAGGATCTGGATGGTCCCTGCTCAACATTAACAGTCTGGATTTACGCGTTCATAAACGTGGATACGGAGATCGTGGCAGCAGTTATATTCCACTGCCAGCAAAGATAAAAAATACTTTGTCATGCATCAATGTTCAAAACAATGACAATGAATGCTTCAGATATTCTATGTTAGCAAAACATCTAGTGAATGAAGGTGTCCAACATCCGGAACGACCAAATATAAGGTATCAAGAACTAATCTGTAGGTATAATTTTAATGGGCTAAACTACCCAGTGTCATTGGCCGAGATAGGACGTTTTGAAAAACGCAATCCAGGTGTATCTATTAATGTTTTTGGACTCGACAGTAGAAACAATGTCTACCCTTTAAAAGTAGTGACTCGGCAACTTGCAGATCATACAGATTTATTGCTATTAACAGATGGTGATGTTTCACATTATGTGTATATAAAAGATTTTACTAAACTGATTCACAAACAACTTACAAAAAGGAAAAGTCAAATAACAGTTTGTAAAAGATGTTTCTGTTTTAAGAATATCGCTTTTATTGGAGGCGGTCATCGTTGGCTGACGGAACACTCTAAGCTTTGTGGAGATCATGCGGCAGTAAAGGTTATCCTGCCTACCCCGAGGAATTCCGTTCTGAAGTTTAAGAACATACATCACCAATACCGAATACCAATAGTCATTTACGCAGATTTTGAATCTTCGTTAATACCAGTAGAAAATATAGATCCCGATGCACCCGACAGTGGAAAATATCAAAGACATGAACCAAACAGCTATTGTCTTTTGGTAAAATCGACACTTTCCGAAGAACATCTTCAGCACTATGGTATTCCAACATCGCCAAAACTTTACCGGGGAGAGGAAGCTGCAAAACGATTTGTTGACGATCTGTACATTATTGCTGAAAAGGTATCTACCCTCTATAGCCACATCGTTCCAATGGAAACTCTGAACCCACTTCAAGAACTGTGTCATTTAATGGAGAACGTTTGTTACTTGTGCAAAAAGGAGTTTACTGAAGATAACATCAAGGTTCATGACCATGATCATTTGACAGGCGCTTATAGAGGAGCTACTTGCAACGCCTGCAACATCAATTTCAAACTCCCAAATTTTATACCTGTTGTATTACACAACCTAAGTGGATACGACGCTCACTTTATTATCCCTGAGCTCGGTCGAGACAAAGGTCAAATAGATGTATTGGCACAAACTACAGAAAAATTTATCAGCTTTTCGAAGAAAGTAAAAAATATAAAATTAAGGTTCATAGATTCATTAAGATTTATGCCTTTCAGTTTGATGACACTTTCAAAGAATTTAGAAAGAGGAGACTTGATTGAAACGAGGAAGCTTGTTTCAGAAGATAAGTTGGAGCTTGTATTAAGGAAAGGAGTATTTCCCTACGACTATATAGACTCCATTGCCCGATTTGACGAGACTGAACTACCTCCACCAGAAATGTTTTATAGTAAACTCAACGAATCACCAGTAGATCCGGAGGATTATGATCATGCTGTTAAGGTATGGACAGAACTTAACATGTCTACGCTTGGAGATTACAGTGATTTTTATGTGAAACTTGATGTAACTCTCCTTTGTGATGTAATGGAGGAGTTTAGAAATTCCTGTTTGAAAGCTTATGGACTCGACTGTTTTTATTACTTCACCTCTCCGGGATTAGCTTGGCAGGCAATGATGAAAGAAACTAAATGTGAACTCCAACTTTTGACGGACATTGACATGGTTCTCATGATTGAAGATGGTGTTCGAGGAGGGCTAACACAATCAGTTACACGTTATGTCAAAGCCAATAACAAACATCTTCCAAATTATAATCCAAGAGAAGATTCAGTATATCTAGGCTACTTTGACGCCAATAACCTATATGGTTATGCCATGTATATGCCATTGCCTTACGGTGGTTTTTGCTGGGTAGAACCTACTGTATTAGGAGACATCGTAAACATCCCAAAGTTCAATGATATTGGATACATTTTGGACTTTGACTTCGAGTACCCACAAAATCTTCACGACCATCATTATGATCTTCCTCTCCTACCAAGGACCGAGATTCCTCCAGGAGGCAAACATCCCAAGTTGATGACAACGCTTGAAAATAAAACTAACTACATAGCACATTACTGGATTGTGCAACAAGCGATTGAACTGGGCATAAAAATTGTTAGAATTAATCGGGTACTTCAATTTACACAAAAGACTTGGTTGAAACAATATATTGATTCTAATACTGCAAGAAGAGCTGCTGCAACATCAAATTTCCATAAAGAATTTTATAAACTGATGAATAACGCAGTTTATGGAAAATGTCTCGAAAACAAAAGGAATCACATGAATCTTAAACTGGTCTCTGACAAAAAGAAAATGTTAAAATTAGTTCAAAAGCCTAACTTCAAAACTTCTATTGTAATTAATGAAAATCTTGCAGCAGTCTGCATGGACAAAACCAATGTTGTCATGGATCGACCTCTTTATGTAGGAATGTGTATACTCGACATTTCAAAGACCCATATGTATGACTTCCATTACAACAAGATGGTTTCCTATTACGGACGGGATAAAATTGGAATATGCTACATGGACACTGATGGGATCGTCTACTGGATCAAGACACTCGACATGTATGAAGACCTCAGAGTGTTTCCTCACAGGAATTCCTTTGACTTCTCAGACTACCCCATTGACCATCCAACCTATGACAACTGCGTGAACAAAAAGGTGATAGGAAAGTTTAAAGATGAAACTTCTGGTGTGCCCCTAGAAGAAATTGTAGCACTTATGTCAAAGATGTATGCCCTAAGGATGTTTACAGGCAGAACAGAAAATGACGCGGCGGATGAAAACGAAGCCGGAATCATTAAAAAGGCAAAAGGAATTAAAAAAAATTATATAATGAAGAACATGAGATTCGAACATTACTATAATTGTTTATTTAGAGGAGCTGAGTACAATGCAACTTTCAACACCATCCGGAGTTTTAAGCATAATTTGTACAGTATGACAGTAAAAAAGAAGTCATTGTCAGCCAGAGACGACAAGCGTGTGATCCTTCAAAATAAGATCCACACACTCCCTTATGGGCACTATTCATTAACAGAAATGGATTGAATAAGACATTCAAAAAAGAAACGGACATCCACAAAATCTGTATTGTACTGTAAAGAATAACTGTAAAAATGTAAAGTTTTTTAAAACTTAAATTAAATGACCTTGAACTCATGTTTTTATATCAATTTGACTTAAAACTGTAAAGTTTTTTAAAACTTGAATTGGATGACCTTGAACTCATCTTTTTTATATCAATTTGACTTTTGAAATTCATACAAGTATAATTGAATAAATTACAATTATCGTTCAGTTGTATAATGGACGAAGAATGAAGCAGACCAATGGAAGAGAGAAAAATTATAGTTGAAGAACTTCACAAACCAGTTCGAAGAAATTTTCCCAGAAGATCAACGGTCGTGAAGGGTATTAATGACTTATATCAAGCTGACCTTGTAGAAATGAAACCATACAGTAGAATAAACAAAGGTTTCAAATACATTTTAACAGTTATTGACTGTTTTACAAAGGTTGCCAGTGCTATTCCCCTTAAAAATAAAAATAGGCCTTCGGTTACTGAAGCTATGAGAAAGGTACTGCAAGCAATAGGAAAACGTATAAAGCATCTACAGACAGACGACGGCAAAGAATTTTTTAACAAAAATTTTTCTAATCTGATGAAGAAAAATAAAATAAATCACTATTCTACTTTTAGTGAAAAGAAAGCCTCCATTGTAGAACGTTTCAATCGCACATTAAAAACATTGATGTACAAGAAATTTTCAGAAAGAGGAAGTTATGTGTGGTTTGATATTCTTCCAACTCTAATCAAAGATTACAACAATACAAAACATCGTACTATAGGTATGAAACCAAATCAGGTGAACAAAAAAAATGAATCTTTAGTTTTGAAACGCATAAAGGAAAATACTACGCCGCGGTTAGATAAGAAGCCTCCTCTTAAATTTTCCATTGGAGACCATGTGAGAATAAGTAAATATAAACAGATATTCACCAAAGGATACCTACCCAATTGGACAAATGAAGTTTTCACAGTGCATCGAGTGCAACCAACCTTTCCAGAAACATACATTTTAAAGGATAGTAAAGGAGAAATATTGCAGGGGGGATTTTATGGCCACGAATTGTTAAAATCTAAAACTGGTAGTGTTTATTTGGTTGAGAAGATTTTAAGGAAAAGAGGTAATAAGCTTTTAGTGAGATGGTTGGGATTTGATAAGACCGAAGATACTTGGATAGATCAAAAGGACTTACTTTGAAATGGAAAAACCAGTAAGGTCGCAGCATTCGGATAGACTGCTCAAGTATAACTAACATCATGGAAGTAATCTGTCAAAAGGATAGACTTGACGTCAATGACATTGATTGTTTGACACCGGATATCTTTGATAAGGAAGTAAGTAAGCATGGCACTTTATTGCCCAACACAATGAGATGTATTATTAGTGGACCTTCAAACTGTGGGAAAACCAACGTTGTTTTCAATTTAATAACAAAGCCAAACGGTTTAAGTTTTAACAATGTATATATTTTTTCCAAGTCTCTCAATCAACCAAAATATCTGTTATTGGAAAAGATTATGAATGATGTGCCCGATGTCTCATTGTATAAATTTGATGCAAGTAGTGAGATCATAGAGCCCAACAATGCCGAGCCGTATTCAATTTTTATTTTTGACGATGTTTCTTCTGAAAATCATGACCGAATAAGAACATACTTTTCTATGGGAAGGCATAATCATATCGACTCTATTTACATTGGTCAGACATACAGTAAAATCCCAAAACAGTTAATTAGGGACAATGTTAACTTCTTAATAGTTTTCAAACAGGATGAAAAAAATCTCAAACACATATACAACGACCACGTTGGTGCTGATATGACATTTGAAAAGTTTAGAGAATTGTGTGGGAGAGCATGGAAAGAAAAGTTTGGATTTTTAGTTGTGGATAAAGAGAGGGCTATGAATAACGGTTGTTATAGATTAGGTTTCGATAAATTTGTCTTATTACATTAACATCTAAATGTATAATCGATGTATCTAAATGTATTTATTGTGACGTTGTAGAGAACACTCGAAACTAATAATGCCAAATCAGGAGGAGTTGCTTAGTGAAATAAAAGTTCTCAGTGACTCTATACGGAAGAAACACCTGTTACTAAAAGAAGGATTAGTGGCTAGAAATAAATATTTAGAGGAAACATTCAAACCCATTGTAGATCCTCTGAATAAAATAAATGAAAAAATTAACAAATCTAAATTTACGGATCAAGAAGAAATAGAAACAGAAAAACCAGTAATTAAAGCAAACTCATCTTCAGAAACCGACAACTCAGAGATCGATTCAGAATTATTTAGTAGGTCAACGCATTCATTGGAAAAAGAGGATGAAGATGAAGATGAAGCAAGCAGTAAATCAGATGTAGAAACTCAAGATGTAGGCAATTTACAAGAAGCAGATTCCCCTACAAATATCAGCATTTTAAGTAAAGAAATTGGGAACAAAGGACCTCTTTCACGAAAATATATTTTAAAAATGCTACATGGGGCAAGGAAACCGTCAAGATACCATGTATATGGAGCTCGCATGGATAGAGATGGTCTTCGAATGGGAGATAGTGTGATAGAGGTGGATGACAAAGATAATATTAAAGTAAAAGATCAAACTTTTAAAGGCACCGCTGGACTGTTTGAGTTGATCTTTAAGTCGTCTCCCCATAAATATTCCAAGAGGGATTTAAATAATTTTAAAAATATATGTTTGTTAACTAATTCCCATAGAAAAGGTTATTCTCCTAATGCACCTATTCATAGAAATAAATCAGATATGTACAAGGATGTAATTGCAAAGCTATTTTCTAATATTAGAGGAAAACCTTCGAAAGCTAAAGGTAAAGGGATGTCTATGAAATCTGCCTATGATACAAACATCATATATTATAATAATGTGAATAAGCTCGTTGACAGAATGCGGTTATTATATGAATCTATTCAGGCTGGACATAACGGGCTGGATAACGAAATGATTGCCTTAACTGAAGAATTAAAAAGTAGAGGATACATAGCTTAAGGGTTCAGTCTAAACATGAGTGTTGACAAGTTCGGTCGTCATGAAAGCTCTTTGGCCCGAGAGGTTTTGAGGGGTCCACCTGGTGAAGGTTTTCAATTGACTAGAGATGGAAACTATGATCTAAGAGGGAAACGTTTGTGCAACATTGCGAATCCCATTTCTAAGGATGAAGCAGTAAATCTTGGGATTATTCATACATTAACGTTAAATTGCAAGAATGGTGAAGAAATGTTTGATGCCAAATATAAAAAAATTATAAATGTGGCGAATGCGGAAAATGATACTGTTCCGTACACAAGCGCTACCTATTGTCAATCATTTCTATTGTTGTGAATCAGACTGACCCTTGCCCTGTCACGTGACGTCTGGTTCCTCTCCCCAGTCAATGCTCGCCTCTGTAACGTTAAACATGTCCCATGATTTAGTTACGCTTAACTCAACCCGCCCCCGACCTTTTACTCTTTATAATTAAATATCATTGTGACACAACTCAAAAATAGTGAACTGAACTGTTTAAGTGAAAAACTGTGCTTCCGCGCCGTGCGTTCGGTGATCGCGGGCGAATAAGCTGGCCAGCTGAAGAAGGAAGACGGTCGTCTGCGCGTCCCTCCATCCAAAGGAAGGTACCTCATCACTCACCTTTTTCTCAGTCTTGCATAGCATATAATTTCTCACACCAAGTGTACGTTCATATTTCAAATTGTGTTTTACACCCCCAAAATAAATTAACGTCATACAGTCCATTAAAAACTCTCTGAGTTTACCCCACATTTACTGGTCCTTCGAGCCGGATGATATCAAATATTGTCTGATTTTACATTATTCATTAATTCATTCTTCATCTGGTTCAAAAATAAATACCAATTGTGCCAGTTAAACTTTTGCCTATCCGATCACTTGTGTGTCCATTTTGTGACGCGGATATTTTTAGTTGGAATTTCTATTCAATCCCAGACACGATTGTTATTTTCGTGTTATACTTTGTCGCTGCTTCATAAATATCAATTTCAATATTCAATACAATAATCACATTTCAGCAGCCAGAAATAATTAAAACCCAATCTACAGTTATTTCTAAGGTTAAAGGTTTAATATTATTCTGTAAATATTGCAGAACTTTATTTCTCCCAATCTCGCAATATTTTCCCCGGCTTTTCAATTGCCGCTTGGCCGCCATTTTCTGCCCTTGCGATACACCTTGGTTAGCAGATTGTCCACCAGATCGCCGACTCACGTTAACGACCAATCAGAATCAAGATTCTCAAACGGAAAGGAAACAGCCAATCTTAGCCCTTGTTAGTCTAGAAATCAGCTGTTCAACTCGACACTCAAACTCTACTCACAAACTCAAGGAATCAGCTGATGATGGATAAACTCACAATCAAAACATAACCTACGAGTAGTTTATATTATTTGTATGGTTGATTGAAAATAAAGATTTAGCAATTTACGAATTATATTGCTATTAGATCTTGGGACTTGTTGAATATTTATTGTCTCATTAATTTCTTCAATTGATTTGTGTTGATTTCACATGACTGGTGTTTTCTCATATGAAATTTAAAGGAAGTGTCAAGGTAGGCCTATTATATGAAAGCCTCTTAATAACTATTTAAGTTGATTAACTAAATAAAATAAGTGACTTGGTGACTTGTTTATTTAGAATATAAGAGTTGATTTCTCTGGCTAGGCCTATAGTAAGGTTTAGGCCCTAATAGGTAGAATTTTATTTCTGCCTCAGGTGATGGTAAAATTTTTTAGGATAGGCCTATGCATTAGCCTATAACATACAACTGAAAATTTAATTTGTTTGCTATGGATGTTCCCCCAAATAAAATAAAATGAGGTTTTCTACTTTAGAAAAGAAGGCAAAACTTTGTAAAAGTAGATTCCAGAAAATTGCCAAATATGTGTCTAGTCAACAAACACTCACCCAAACTCAGCCTTTGACTACTCCCAACTTACAACGCTTGCATAACTACAATGATGAGATTAAAGAATTATTTAATGATTTTAAAGCTTTATTCAATAAAGTGGTCTATGATGATCCTGGCTCTGACTATGATGAGGATGCATCCTCTACTATGCAAGATGAAATTTCTGACTTGTATATCTCCCTGATTAGTGACATTAAACTCCTCTTGCCCGATAAAACTAATGTTGTAGCAGCTCCTGCTACACAACCAGCGCTTCGTCTGCCTAAATTTGAGTTGCCTAAGTTTAATGGTAATTGCGAAGAATGGGTTAGTTTTTATAACATCTTTAATGCTTCTGTAAACACAAATGAGACTGTTTCTCCAGTAAACAAGTTTCAGTACCTGCTTAGTGCTTTAAGTGGTGAGCCATTAGATTTAATTAAGAGCTTAAGCATCACAGAGGCAAATTATGAAATTGCTCTCAGGCTTCTCAAAGATCGTTATGACAATAAGAGGCGAATAGTCACACAGCTCGTAACAAAAATCCTAGATTTACCGTGTGTGATAAATGGCTCTTTAAAAAGCCTGCAGTCTTTTCTCACTGTGTATAAGGAAAATACACAAGCTTTAAAAAGTTTGAACCATGACATCACTACTGAAAATACCCTCCTAGTATTACCTCTTTTGAAAAAATTACCTGCAGAATTAAGAAAGTCTTTTGAGGACTCACGTACAACTAATAATGATATCCCTCTTGTAAATGACTTGATGAAATTTCTCGAAACAGAATTTAAACGCCTGGAAGGTGCTAGTATAGGCCTGAACACTCCAGCTAACTCAAAGTATCCCTCAACTCTAAGGGCTAGCCCAAATAGTTTTAAGCCTAAAACTACTCGAGATAATAAGCTGTCAAACTCCCAGTATGCTAAAGCAGCTTTTGTTGCCTCAACCAACCCTTGTAAGTTTTGTCAAGCTTCAGATCACAACATATATAAATGTCAAAGCTTTCTTGCCAAAAGTGTCAAGGATAGAGTAGAATTTATTCGCAAAAATAATTTTTGCTCCAATTGTCTCGGTTGCTTCCATGACTCTCATAGTTGTACTTCGAATAAGGTATGTCAAATATGTTCGAAGCGTCACAATACACTGTTGCATGACCCAACACTTAACTCACCAGCGTCAAACCAATTTGCGACCAAATCTTATCAAAATAAAACCCTCCCAGCCAAATCAAACTCTAAGCAAGCCCCTGCGCCTTCAAACAAAAGTGCACTTGTAGGCTTATCAAGTCAATTAAAACCCACTCAAACTACAATTTTGCTTGGAACTTGTCTGGTCCAGGTTTTTTCTAAGGATGGTCAACAAACTGTACTCCGTGCCGTGCTTGACTCTGCAGCCCAGCTCACATTGATATCTGAGAAGGCGGTACAGCTTATCGGTACTACTCGCACTCGACTTCATGAAGAAATACAAGGAATTTCTGGCTCATTAATTAATTCTAGGGGTATTGTTCATGTAGATATATCCGCTATTAACGGAAAGTCTTTGGCTCGCTCTCACCCATGTATGGTTTTGGATAGAATTACTTCACCATTGCCCCATGTTCCAGTTTCGTCATACGTGAAGAATATGTTAAAGGATTTTGTTTTAGCCGATCCATGTTTTGACAGCCCAGGTGACATTGACTTGTTGATTGGTGCAGACTTGTTCGCCCTAACACTCACTGGTGAGCAGCATTATTTGGGACACAATTTGCCTCAAGTCTTGGGAACTATTTTTGGATTTGTCGTTATTGGCATCGCACCTGTTGTCGCCGACTCAGTAAAGTCACCCCCCCTGTCTCTTCTGACAACACATGATGTAGATCTCCACAGCTCACTCCAACGATTTTGGTCAATAGAGGAACCCCCTGCCTACTGTAAAACTCACTCAGAAGAAGATGAGTTATGTTTACAACATTATGAAAAAACACATTCCCGTGATAGCTCGGGAAGATATATTGTTGAACTGCCCAAAAAGCTTGATCATAAACCCTTAGGTGAATCTCGCAACTTAGCTCAGCTTAGATTAAACTCAATGGAGAAAAAATTTGTTTCTCAGCCCGAGTTCAAGAAACTCTACTCAGAATTTATGGATGATTATATTGAATCACAACATATGAGTGTGTGTGAAAATCCACCAGCAAACGATTGCTATTATCTACCTCATCATGGAGTTTTTAAGGCAAACCCCCTTAACTCGAAAATACGTGTTGTTTTTGATGGTAGTGCTAAAACCACTACTGGTGTCTCCCTGAATGATGTTCTAATGGCTGGGCCTAAATTGCAGAATGATATCAGCGATGTTTTGTTATATTTCAGATGTCATAAAATTGTATTTACATGCGATATCCGACAAATGTATCGCCAAATCTTGGTTTCAGAAGGTGACCAGAAATATCAGTTGATTTATTGGCGCTCCAACTCAGATCAGCCCCTGCATACTTACAAGTTACATACAGTTACGTATGGACTTAATTGTTCTCCATTCATTGCAATTAGAACCCTGCATCAACTCGTAACGGATGAAGGTGACCCATACCCTCAGGCTTCAGAAATCTTAAAAAAATCCATTTTCTATGACGACATCATAGCTGGTGCTGAAAGTGTTGATAAAGCCCTCTCGGCTCAGATCGAACTTAAAGAACTTCTCTCCAAAGGTGGCTTCGAGCTACGAAAATGGATTAGCAATGCACCACAACTTCTGGATCAAATTCCAACCGAGCACATGGAAACTCCAGTAGAACTATCTGAGAACAGCGAAGCTATCTTTAGTGTACTAGGCCTAAAATGGACACCTGAAACCGATATGCTCTCCTATAAAGTTAAAATAGCAGATTCAGAAGCAACACTCACTAAAAGACGAATTTTATCTACAATAGCTAAGCTGTACGATCTTCCAGGATTTCTCACACCAGTCATATTCTGGGCCAAAACACTTATTCAGTATCTTTGGACTACTGGACTAACTTGGGATGAACCCGTTCCAGATGACATCAGGTCAAAGTGGACTTCATTTCTGGAAGAATTACCAGCGGTACAGGATCTAAGGATTCCACGCCACATCTCTACCTCACTCGACACTCGTGTAGAACTGCACGGATTCAGCGATGCTTCGGAGAAGGGCTATGCAGCTGTAGTCTATGTTCGTGTAAATCAGCCCGGAGGAAATGGTACAATTAAACTCATCAGTGCCAAGTCAAAAGTTGCGCCACTGAAAAGGATATCCCTTCCCCGTCTAGAACTCTGCGGCGCTCATCTGCTTGGGAAACTTATGAATTATTGTTCAACTCTACTCTCCGCCTATATGAAGATTGAATCAGTGTACGCTTGGTGCGATTCAACGATTGTCCTCACATGGATACATACCCATCCATATCGTCTAAAGGTCTACGTTGCTAACCGCATTTCGGAGCTACAAGAATTAATTCCTCCTCACTCGTGGAATTACGTCAAGTCTCAAGACAACCCTGCAGATTGTGCGACACGTGGTCTTTCCCCATCTGAACTCCTTACCCATACGCTGTGGTGGAACGGACCTGACTGGATGCAACTTCCTTCGGAAGCTTGGCCCAAACCTCAATTTTCTTTGGTTATTGATCAAGATGCCTTAGAAATCAAATCAAATCCCTTGAATGTACTCGTCAATACAGACCAAAATAAAGAGTTGAACTTAGAATTACTTGAAAAATTCTCATGTTTTAGAAAACTTGTAAATGTTATGGCGTATATCTTGAGATTCATCCATAACGTGCGTTCAGACACCAAGTTTAATGGACAGCTGAGTTGTAAAGAAATTTCTGCAGCCAAATTAAGGATATTTAAAATTATTCAAACAACCTCATTTAAGGATGATCTTACAAAACTCGAAAAGGGCACGCAGTGCAGCATACGACTCGCAGGTCTCTCTCCATTCATCGATGGTAATGGCATCATACGAGTCGGTGGCAGACTCAAGCATTCAAATCTTACTCAGGATGCTAAGCATCCCATCATTCTACCAAAATCTCACCATGCTGTAAAATTGTTAATCATGCATTACCATTTGAAATATTTACATGCGGGACCTCAGTTGTTGCAATCCATCCTCGCCCAAGAAGTTTGGATTTTATCAGCTCGCCCCGTAATACGCTCAGTCATCTTCAAATGTTTAAGATGTTTCAGACTTAGGCCTGTTAATAAACCCCCCTTAATGGGAGACCTTCCCGAAACACGTCTCAAGCCTGTAAGACCATTTTATCACACTGGCATGGATTATAGTGGACATTTCGAGGTCAAAGTTCATTCAACCAGAAATGCTCTCAAATTGAAATCTTACCTCTGTCTTTTCATTTGCTTTGCCACAAAAGCTGTGCACCTGGAAGTAGTAACCGACTTATCAGTAGAATCATTCATAGCAGCTCTTAAAAGGTTCGTTAGTCGCCGCGGACTTTGTGCGCATTTGTATTCTGACTGCGGTACAAACTATATTGGGGCTTCAAAGCAACTCAAAAAAACTTTTCAGAATTTCATGAAAGAAACCAAAACTAATGACGCTATCAGCAACTTTGCCTTAGATCACTCGATAAATTTCCACTTTCAGCCCCCTGCAGCGCCTCACCAGGGAGGCCTTTGGGAAAGTGCCATAAAAAGCTCAAAGTATCATCTAAAGAGAGTTATAGGCGATAGAGTCTTAACACTAATGGAGTTGATGACACTTATCACACAAGTAGAGGCAGTCTTGAACTCTAGACCTCTTACAGCATTATCCTCGGATCCATCTGACATCAGTGCACTCACTCCGGGACATTTCCTTGTCGGCACCTCTCTTGTGGCAGTACCTGAAGCCAATATGGAAAACATCCCTGATAACAGACTCAGTCATTGGCAGGCAGTTCAAGCTCTGCACCAACGATTCTGGAGACGTTGGCATCAAGAATACCTGCACCAATTGCAACAAAAGTGGGAGAAACCGAATAGGAACTTGGAAGTAGGTGAACTCGTAATAATTCATGACTCCAGAACACCACCACTTCTTTGGCCCTTAGGACGCATTGTGAAAACTTCACCTGGAGCAGACGGAATTGTAAGAGTAATTACTGTCAAGACTCAACGGGGGATCTTCTGTCGTCCTGCTACCAAGGTGTACCCGCTCCCCTAATATCATTATCAGACCAAACCTCATTTCTTTATTACCTATATCAATTTATTCATATATTTATATTTCTATTGTTATTATTAACTCTTTAATTGTTATCATTAAAATTGTGTCACATATTTCCATTTTGTTTCGAACCATGTATGGTTCAAGGCGGGCGGCATGTTCCGTACACAAGCGCTACCTATTGTCAATCATTTCTATTGTTGTGAATCAGACTGACCCTTGCCCTGTCACGTGACGTCTGGTTCCTCTCCCCAGTCAATGCTCGCCTCTGTAACGTTAAACATGTCCCATGATTTAGTTACGCTTAACTCAACCCGCCCCCGACCTTTTACTCTTTATAATTAAATATCATTGTGACACAACTCAAAAATAGTGAACTGAACTGTTTAAGTGAAAAACTGTGCTTCCGCGCCGTGCGTTCGGTGATCGCGGGCGAATAAGCTGGCCAGCTGAAGAAGGAAGACGGTCGTCTGCGCGTCCCTCCATCCAAAGGAAGGTACCTCATCACTCACCTTTTTCTCAGTCTTGCATAGCATATAATTTCTCACACCAAGTGTACGTTCATATTTCAAATTGTGTTTTACACCCCCAAAATAAATTAACGTCATACAGTCCATTAAAAACTCTCTGAGTTTACCCCACAGATACTGATGTTGTAAATAGAATCTTTGTTTTGGAAGAGATATACAAACTAAAGAAAGATATTTATGAAAAAATAGATAAATTACAGTCTGGGAGGAATCCTTTCGCCTTTTCACGCGGAGGCAGCAGTGAAACCCCTACAAACAGTGTGAATTCAATATATAATACGAAGAGCGTTCTAGAAAAACCATTACCATTGCTGACCACTAAGGAACTAACACGTTAAAACTATCATGCATAGGAGGAAGCCATTTAGTAGTGATCCGTCACTCATGAGAAGAGGAGGTGGACTCACTAGTTCAGCAGTAGGTCTTTTTAAGAAAGCGTTTGCGACTTTACCTTCAGGTGCACTAATAAATACAGCTATCGACGCACTTCCAATAGAGCTACATTTACCTGGAGGTTATCAATACTGTGGTCCGGGTACGAAATTACGGAAGCGTTTAGCCCGTGGAGATCCTGGAATAAACAAATTGGACGAAGCCTGCAAAGCGCATGACATTGCATATTCAAATTACTCAGATTCGGAAAGAAGATCAATCGCTGATAGAGCTCTTGCTGAAAAAGCTTGGCAGAGAGTAAAATCTAGTGACGCAAGTGTTGGGGAACGAGCAGCTGCATTAGCAGTGACAGCAGCTATGAAAGCCAAAACAGCAGTTGGAGGAGGGTCGAGGAGGAGAAAAAGAAAGACAACACGAAGGAAGAATACATCCGGTGGAGGCACAAGGAAGAGAAGTAGCACTACTAAGAAAATAAATCGTAAAAGGAAAAGGTGTTCAACATGTTCTAAAAAAAGTCAAACGGAAAAGGATTATACCTAAGACCATACCGTGCATATTAAATAACAACAAATTAATTTTGCCAAATAAAGCCTTGAACAACGAGGAGCTTGAACGCTATGCATCATGTTTGAAAATACCTTTTTTCAGAGGTGTGTTTATGCGGAACGGGTTGCCGAGAAAAATCTGGAAAAATGAAGCCGCAATCGTAAATCTTGATGATATTCATGGTGCTGGTACCCATTGGGTTTGTTACAAGAAATTATCCGATTCTGTGTTTTATTTTGACAGTTTTGGGAACCTTCCACCTCCAAAAGAATTGTACGAATATTTCGGTTCAGTGCCTAAAGTGTATTTTAATTACGATAGAAGACAAAAAGAAGAAACATCAGTATGCGGACATTTATGTTTGGACTTTCTAGCCACAAGCGTCAGTCAACTATAAGATGTCTTCCTGTACTGTAACAGTTACAGGCACATCGTCAATCTGAGGAGTTCACTATTTCCACCATTACACCTAAGAGAAGATAAACAGTGGGAGATTGCACTTTTGGATTTTACAACTTATAACTCAATTCCAAACATAATAGAAGGTGTCAACAACAAATTACACTATACAAAAAATAAAACGGCTAAGGATCTTACTGAGCTACCTGAGTTTGTTGCGATTGAAACTGGTGCTTATGAAATAGCTGACATAAACAGAGAGCTCCAAAATAAGTTGGGAAAGGATGCAATTGAACTAAGGGCTAATAACAACAATTTAAAGTGTGAAATAAAATGTAAATTTTATTTGGATCTAACTCAACCGGCATCGATTGGCCCTTTACTTGGTTTTCCATCCCAAGACACAATCCTTGAACCAAATATGTTTCACACGAGTCCAAAAACTGTAAACATTATCAAGGTTAATACTATTAATATTACATGTAATATTGTTCAAGGGGCCTACAAAGATGGTTCAAACCAACATATTTTACATTCATTCTATCCAACCGTTCCGCCGGGATTTAAGATTGTTGAAAAGCCTCATAATCTGATATATCTTCCATTAAACACCACTCACATTTCAGACATCGTATTGAACGTACTAGATCAAGACGGTGACACTGTGGATTTTAGAGGAGAAGTTATTACATTGCGCTTACACATTAGACAAGCACCATAAAAGAACGATGGGACTTGAATTTGGATATAGCACCAAACAACATTCGAACAGTTTCAGTATATCTCCTAACGCGGAGAGGTTAACCAGAGAGAACACTAAATTCTTAGAAGGACTCGGTTTTAAAGTTAATGAAAATGGACATACTGGATATAAAACATGGACCGGTTTTCGACGAAACACTATGGGAGAAAGAGTTTCACACACACAACCCCTACGCTTCATCGAAATTAGGAAATAATGATGAGATACGAATTCCAATACAACATCAAGATGCTTATACCTTACCATCTGAAAGTTATATTTATATTGAAGGAAGGGTTTTGGCAAAAAATGGATCTACGCCATCTAAAGTGCCATTTATTAACAATGCAATGGCCTTTTTGTTTGAAGAAATTCGGTATGAAATATCAGGCATTGTAGTGGATTCGACTAAAAAAGTCGGTGTGAGCAGTACGCTTAAAGGTTTGGTATCCTTATCACCCAATGAAATAAACGCATTAAAAACAGCCGGGTGGATATTACCTAGTGCAACCAAAGTAAAACCTAATGCAAGTGGCTATTTTGACTTTTGCATTCCGTTGCGGCTTTTACTAGGATTCGCTGAGGACTACAGAAGAATAATCATTAATGTCAAACAAGAATTGGTCTTACTGAGATCGTCTTATGATACAGATGTTATAGAAGCCGATAGTGAAACAACACCTGACAAACTTGAATGGAAATTGAATTTGGATAAAATAGTTTGGAGGGTACCTCATGTACGGTTGGCCGATGAAAGGCGAGTAAGCCTATTGCGGATGTTGGAATCTGATAGGGATATTGTGGTTCCATTTAGAAGCTGGGAAATGCATGAATGGCCAGTCTTGCCAACAACTCAGCGTCAAACGTGGGCTGTGAAAACATCTAGTAACCTAGAAAAACCAAGATATGTTATTTTCGCTCTACAAACAAATAAAAGATCTAACATTACGGCTAACGCAAGCAAATTTGACCACTGTCAACTTACAAACATTAAACTGTTTTTAAATTCACAGTTCTTTCCATATGACAGCCTCAATGTTATGTTTTCTAAGGACAGATTTGGGATTCTATATGATATGTATGCAAGATTTCAGTCATCTTACTATGGAAGGACAAACTCACCTCTCCTCCAACCTGATTCATTCAAGAATATTGCACCTATAGCAGTCATAGATTGTTCGAAACAAAACGAATCAATAAAGTCGTCAACAGTAGACATTCGCATCGAATTTGAGTTGGAAGAAAATATTCCTGACCAAACTACAGCTTATTGTTTGATACTACATGATACAATTGTAACATACACACCACTAACAGGCGTGGTTAGAAGAATAATTTAGATTTTTTTGTGACAGCATGCAGCTTTTACACATATTTACCCCTACCACAGATTATAAAAGAGAGATTGCTCGGTGAGAAAACATTAGTATTCATCCTGACACCAGCAAGTCAACATTGATGGTTAACATGGACAGTGTACTATCTACTATTCCTGACGATGAATCAACGACAGGATATAAAGCACTCGAGACCACGCCACCAGCTATGACATCTGCGTCTGAAATATCGGCACATGATTTACCAGCATCCTCACAAACTAGCGAGAACTCTACTAAAACAACTGAAGATGTTTCTTTTGAAACTGACAAAAACTCACTAGAATCTCCATCTTCGTCAACAATAGTTCAAGACTTACCTACTAATCCAACAGAACATATTCCATTACCGGTTGACAAAGTACCGATTACTAACACAAAGCCAGCACAAAACGAAGAACAACCGACTGAAAACTCCAAAACATCTACCGAGAAGATTAAGAAAGAACTGTCTGATTTTTTATCATTGGAAGGAAACGATCAAAGAAAAAGGAAACGATGTGACAATGAAGATGATGATGAAGAAAATATGGAAGTGTTGATGAATGTGTTTTTACGCTTAATGTACCCGTTGAATCAAAACATGGATAAATCTGTCACCGTTGGGGTTTTCAAATCGTTAAACTTCAATCCTGCAGTACTTATTAATCACTGCGGAAAAGCCTCGTTGCTTCTCACGTTGGATATGTGGGATAAATTTACTAAATACGTATCTATCATTGAAGCCTATTTATTCAACAACTTGACAGGAAGAAAAACTGCAATTGGATTCGAAGATTCTAATTTGGAAACCGATAATATAAGACTTCGAGGTACCCAATTTGTGAGGTTTAGAGATCTTTCCAAACACAACAAGAAGATCCTCATGACTTTGGAAGAATTTCAAACTCTGTCAAACCTAACACCTGTAATAATCCGGTACATCCAGCAACTTACTACATATTCCCCTCTCATATTTGATTATCTGAACACTTCGGTGAACACAAATCCAGCTGTGCCACTGCTATATGGACCGATAGACCAGTCTATATACAACAGATTACCTCAAGAGGTGTCGTTCTACAGGAAAACTGTATTCTTCTTTAATAATCGTCGAAGTGAAGAAACCACAGTGAAAGTTTCTCCAACAAAGAACCAGCAGGAGAACATTGTAAATCAAGAAAAGTCGTAAAAATGATTTGAGTGATTGTGTTGTAAAGTGCTCTCATTAGTAGCACTTATACTTTTTTAAAAACAAAATGACGTCACCTTGAAACTGTTCAGGTTTGCACATATCTGTAGCATGATTTGAGTGATTGTGTTGTAAAGTGCCCTCATTAGTAGCACTTATACTTTTTTAAAAACAAAATGACGTGACCTTGAAACAGTTCAGGTTTGCACATATTTGTAGCGCTTACACTTTTTTAAAAACAAAATTATATGACCTTGAAAAAGCTCAGTTTTGCAAAGGTGCTAATGTAAGTATTACTTATACTTTTTTAAAAACAAAATTACGTGACCTTGAAACAGCTCCAGTTTACACATGTTACTGTTCTTTTCACCAACTATATATTAAACAAATGTTGCTACATGGATGCAGTTGATTGTAAGATTCACATTGAAGAACACTCGCAAAATGAATAATTATTGTTGCAGCGAAAAATGTTTTATATGTCCAAATTTACAAGTTGACGGAATAGCATGTAGAATATGTGAGTGCTTCAGTTACTGTAGATGCAATTGCAAATCATTTACAATCTCACCCCCAACTTTGCAGATGTTAAAAATCTACAAGACTCGACACTACTTCACCTGTTGTATGGACATGTGTTACAAGTTTAATGTACATGATTTTACCCGCTCATGTTCAATGTGCTACCCTAAAGCATTCTGTGAATGTGTATTAAGGTTTTGTAAAAACAGGAAAGATTGGGAATCTTAAAAACACCCCTCCCCCACCACCAGCACATACAAACGGAAACTAAGAATTGACATGATCATAAAAGTCAAGCAACCTAATATTTTCTCTCAGTAATCTTTAGTTACTCACGAACAATGGACCGAACAGTTCGTTTTGTTGATAATGTTTCCATGTCTAAGAAGTATGTGGTGGAATTCCAAGCTTTCAGAAACAACGATGACAGATTTATCATAAAAGAACTAGCATTTTTGACATAAATACAAATGTCGTTAACTACTTTCTTTTTAAACCACCGTTTTCTTTTAAGAAACTAAACCGAAAAAGTGCTAGAACAAATTCGTGGCTAACGAAATACCTTCATCACATCACATGGAACGAAGGATTTACACAATACAAAGAGCTGGATAACATAATGTATCATTATTGTCAACAGTATGACGAAATTTTTACTGCTGGTGAAGAAAAATCTAATTGGATCAGAATGTACACTACGTCTGATATAACAAACGATAGTTTGGATAAAACTTATGCTACGGACTTAAATGGTCTTTGTATCGGTGTGAAAAATCCTCAACACAAAATCTCCAACTGCGCATTGTCGCGAGCATACAGGATTGGTCGACTTATATCAAGTGGAGGGGGAAATCCTTATATACCGGTGTAGATCCATCCTACTATCATTCTAACACAGGATCTCATCCAGTAAACATCATCTCCACTATGGCTTCAAGTTCTCCATTGCAAGCTCTTGCGGACAGATTCAACCAACATTCTAAATCTGACCTTCTAACAACAAAGAAATGCAGCGAACTTCAAGAGAAGAAGCATTATGCAGTACATTCAATGAAAAAAATGGACACATCGGTTGGTGAAGCTGTCGTCGCTGTTCTTGGAGATTCGCCCTACAAGGAAGGAGACAAACCCAAGTTCCAAGTATACCTTCCGAGACGATTTGTCAATGTGCTCATGAACGAAGACCTGGACTCTATCAAACCCGGAATTTTTTATATAGTTTCCCATGGACCGTCTGGAAACAACTCTACAGAAATTACGATCCATTTGAACACACCTTTGTAAAATGATCTAAGTTCATAGCTTTGTAAATATTCTTTCATTCTTTATTATTTAGCATTGTTAGTTCTCATATTATGTATGTCTTACGTTTTACTGTTATTTGTAAATAAATCTTTTTTAAAAACTCCAACCAATGACCTTGACATAGTTTTTTCAAGACATTATAGCCCCCCCTCCCACTTAAATTTATTCATCATAAGTAATCAGCCCATCACTGCAACCTTACAAAAATATACAAGTCTTCTGTACGGTACGTAGGATATACACGTCTTCTGTACGGTACGTAGGTAGGGGACGTTATAGATTGTATATGTAGTACTGACTACAAGCTTCATTCATATACTCCGCTATCCTACAACCACATCAACATGAAGTTTCATCTAGTTCTGTTGGACGAAGTGGATTTGGGAATGTTTCATGAAACACTGTTTCGTCTGATGAGTGGTGATCCACCTCTCCGTTTAAACATTACAATTGAGTTTGACGATATAACGGTTGAAGAACCAAATTCATCACAGTCACCGCCAGGATCTCCGATAGCATCATCTTCACCATATGTTTCGAGTGATCAGCTACCTGTGAAGACAGAGCAAGAGTCCTCGAAGTCCGGGGATGATGTATCTCCGTGATGTTATGTTAAACTGGAAAAACATTAAATGATTTCTAACTACTAAAGTGTCTAATACTTAAAAATGTTTTTTAAAACTTCTTTTGAATGACCTTGAACATGTTTGAACTTGTTTTATTTGATAACTCTCTTCCCACCGTATTCTGTGCAGTACGTAGGTAGGGTACGTTAATGGTTCATGGTATTTTACTAGCTAAATCCACTCAACCTCTACAACAACATACTCCATAGAAACATGAAGTTCCAACTTGACGCCTCTGAATTCGACATTCTGGATGCAGTAATATGCTATCAACAACTTTATCGTCTGTTAAGTGGTGATGATCCGCAAGATTTATATATAACACTCGAATTTGTCAATGAAACTTTAGGTCAGTCTGATTCCACCCATCCTTCACAAAAAATCCAACTGGTTCTGTCAAACTTGGCTGATTTGGAAAGCTTCCATGGATTACTGTTTCGTCTCGTGAGTCGTGATCCTCCGCTGCATTTGAAGATAACAGCCGAGAGTGAATATGGAGTTTCTAACGAGTCCAATTAATTTCAACCTTTTGTTCAATATTTGTAAGTTATAATTAAAAATATTTTTTAAAACTTCGTTTGAGTGACCTTGAACATGTTTGGACATGTTTGAAGTCGCCGTCAAATTTAGCTACACGGGGTCAACGCTAAACATTGGTTTTCATTCAGAATAACGTGGCATTGGCGTCCGATTACGAATCAGTGACGTCACACCACCACGTCACACCCGTGACGTCACACACTCCACCTCGTCACCGTATGACGTCACACATACGTCATCACACGTCACAAATACGTAACCACTGATTAAAAACCGCTGAATTTGCGTTTGTCCTGAAAGCCCCATAATGCCTCTACTCTTGTTTA